>KN768122.1:0-11436 GCA_000816745.1 Ancylostoma duodenale | reverse complement strand
GTCGTCTCCCAATTTTTTTTGACAAGATTTAAGGCTCTTCCTGCACACCAGACTTGAACCCATCGGAATTGTCCATTGTATGTTCCATGGAGGAAACAGAGAACAAGAATATCAGGAACCCAGGACATGTGCGACGTTAACTCTGTAGTGCTAGTCAAAAATTTGTGAGGACTAGCTGCGGCGCATAGGGGATTTCGTGATGACAAGGTTGAAGGCCTGTACCAAAGCCAAGGAATGCAAATTCTAAAATTCCCTGTGAAATTGATTTTTCATGTGGTTGCGCAGCTGTTGTAATGAAAAAGATAAAATATTTTTAGCCAGAAAAGGAAAGATGACGATTTATATGACGCCCATACTTTTCGGCCACCCTGTACTGACATCATAACCTAATACAAGAACGTGTTTTGGACGGTATTGCCTGCAGTGTGATAGAAAAATCGAGAAAATTTGAAAAAATGAGAACGAGATTCTTGGACATTTTCATTTATTTCACTTCTGCTAACTGCAGTTGAAATCTCCCATACCCACACAATAAAAGAGCTTTCTTTGCTCTACAAGTATGTATCATATCTAGATGTAATGTTTTGTTTAAACAAAATTATATGTTCTTGAAAAAAGTGACGCCATTTCTGTTGCATCAACCTAATACATGGTGACAACAAAGTCTTTGGCCAGCAAGTCATAGAAACGACCGTAGGTGAGATTGGTAGACCAAAATTTTACACGAGTTTATTCAATTTATGAGCTTCAAAAACCACCAATAAAATTCTGAGGAAGTCCCCAATCTTTCCGAAATAGGCCTTAAAACCTTCAGGAGTCGCATGACCTTGAGCCCGCACCTCCTCAGGGTCAATCCATCCCCACAGTTCTCAAGGTTTCAGCGATAGGTCCCATACTTTTATAGGAGCAAGGTTTCAGTCTGCGCTATAAAGCAACTGTACAGTTACATCCAGAGAATTTGGTGCTGAGAAGTATGAGGCATGTCACTTAAGTGGGTCATAGTCACCAAAGTGACCTCTCAACCAGTGTCTCATGGATTTTTCTTTCAAAGCAGATAGAAAATTGCTTTAAACGCACTTTCAATGCATATTATGTGCGGTGGGGACTTAGCAAAAATATATGATCACGGACTCCCCCACTGACACATAGAGCACTGACTTTACCTCTGTGTTTAGGCGAAAACTGCGACAGATGGATATTTGGTCGTTTTTGCTCCACAGAACAACAACAGTAAGAAATATTGGTAGCAATAAAATTGCTTCCACTTAAACTCATTTCCAAAAAAATATTGCCATCTAATGCGTTTTCTACAAGAATTTTCTGGTAAGAAATTTTGGCAGACTCTCATCTGGCGGCACCGTTAGCGGCGAGCCCATCATTTTCAGGAGTAAAATCCTCCCCACTGCCGAATTTTTTGCCGCGAAATTTTGCACTTTCGAAGGAGTGTAGAGCACCGCATTGAGCATTTTTCGCAACATTCCTCATGTCAGTTCTCCTTTCCAGAAGAAGGTTACACCAACTATCATCCTCTTCTTTCTGTTGTTATCGTGCTCACCTCCTCCCTTTTATACGGTCTTGTGATTACAGACCTCTGGGGAACCAATTTTCTGCTATTGGATAATGGAACGAAACGCCTTTGAATTAGAGTAAAAATCAAAATTTGCAACATTTTCGTCCATAACTCGATGAGCTGTCCACGTTTTCCGTAGTTATTAGGTCGTCAATTTTGAAATGTCTGATTTTGTGAGCGGTCAGTTTGACAGTCTCTATCTTCGAATTTTTACTGAATCACCTCTCATCTTTCTTTTCATTGTAAGAGACATCCTCCTTCTTCCAAAAGCACTTGGTTTTCGATAAGTTTTCCAATTTTGTCCGACAGAACTACTTATGTCAGAGACGAAAACGTGTCATTTTGGAGAATAGGCTCCATTTTCCAGCCATTACAGCAGAGAATGCTGGAAACGTCAGGGCAGTTTTAGTGGACATTTGGCAAGTAAATGCGCTCGACAGTGTTTGCTTGGGAAGTTCCGCTCAGTTAACGTGAAGTTGCGAAGTTAGCCTTACACGAACCTGGATATCGACGAGCTGGAAGCTGTAGCGAAGCGAATAGCAGTCAAACTAGGTCAACGTAAGCAGCAAGGTGTGGCCTCTATAATTCATTAATATTCATTCATTCAAGGCAATACGAAAACTGAAAGTGGTTCGGTAAACGGAGGTTTCCCAGTTTGACCCTCAGAAATGGGTGCCAATATCCGACCATTTTTCACAAATCCACGCTGCTTAAGCCAGAGGGGCAGGGGTGAGGACCCACCCGCCTTCACTGTACTGGCCAGACTTTGCTCTATTCGACCACTGCTCTCAGGGATTAGCCCACTCTTTGCTGGAAAAAATGTTTGATTTTCAACATGATGTTGGAAATCTTCTTCGCCACTTGGTCGCCTCTAGCTTTCCACGTTTCTGAGCTGTTGGCGCAACCAAGCCACCAGTAAGAAAGCGAGGCTATGGCGATAGCACAGAAGCATATTTGCATATCTCATACCACACCTTGCTTTGGAAAAGCTCAAAATCTCCTTATTCAAAACAGAACATTCCATACATGACGTCTTAATATTTGACGACAATAGCTGTTTCTCTTGCACACACGCACATAGAATGCCCACCCTCTCTAACCCGTACTGCGCAGATTGTCCGAGGGTCATACATGAAAGTCCGTTCTGCGTCCCTCCTATCCTTCATCATTCGACGATCGATTGACGAAAACGATTGACAATAGCAAACGTTGAGGCGCAGACGATGAGCGAGTGACGTAATGATGGATACAGTGGCCAATTATGAAAGCGGGAGGTTTAGACAGCGTTCTCAGGGTTTCGCGGCGGGACCCGCGCCCACCGCTGGCGGTCTCACGTCCTGCGGGCGAGACAGTGTTTACAACAATTTGCCGTCGCATAGCAGCAATGTACGGAGCAGATTAGCCCCTCTCCTGGCGCTTTGTTACTGACTCCATTCAGTTATGACACACTAGATGATGACAACCTCAAAGGGATGGACGGATGTCGTAGGAGGTCCCGCAGCGTGGGTGGGCTCGCTCCGATTATGCTTTTGGTGCACCTCTCATTGAGGTCCCACAGGGAATACAAGTCCTGGGATCCGCCTTTGTCGTTAAGAAGGGCAGTGCAATCAAATGTTGCAACTGATCAATTTTCTGATTATTTCCTAACTTTCTCCCATTGCTCTCGAAATTTACAGGTAGTGCGGGTGCACTGATAACGTACAAGTGTGCCGTGCCTCCACAGTCCGGAGCAACATCACGACAGGTGTCCAGCGATGGATCGGGTCCGGCGTAGCCCAATAATGGAGAAAACGGCAGGGTACGTGTCCACGGATGGAGTTGGGTCTGTAGTGGCCCATCAGTATGGAAACGCCAGGGTACGACTCCGCGGATGGGGGTTGGGGCTGCCGTGGCCCAATAATGGGGAATCGCAAGGGTACGGGTTCTCCGATGGAGCGGGTCCAGCGTGGCTCAATAGTGAAGTGAACAATAGTGGGGAAAAAGCGAGGAGGCAGGTCCATGGAAGGGGAGTGGGTCCCCAATAGTGCGGAACATACACGTTTGGCGGTGGAGTAGGGGTGCGTTATGCGCTCATTCGTGTCTCAGTTGCTCACCTCTACTTCCTTCCTATGTAAGTATGCAGGAGCTCATCAGTTGTACATGCAGGAGCTCATCACTTGTACTATCTCAATAACGCTGTGTTTGATTCATTTCAGGTGATTATTCGCATGACATTGGTTACACTGTATTGTTCACAGGTACTATACCATCTGGAAGATACTCGTGTGCAGAGTTGGGAGTGGCTGGTCATAACAGTCCATGTAAGAAATGTGACAAAAAAGAGTAGGTAGTATCATTGCATTAGAAAATAGCTTTACATGTAGATGAGTGATTAAGAATTTGCAAGCAAGCCTAGGATCACGAGAAGACTCGAAGCCCGACGTGTCTACCTGGGTTCTTTACATACCGAACACAAACGCTAGATGGCACTGATGGGAAATATCGACTTGTTGATTTTTCTCGCTTTTGTACAGACATGAGCAAAAACATATTTACTAGGGTTGAAAACAAATACGGCAGGCATTTTCCCTGACGTTTCTATCCGAGTATTCACAAACGTCTTCGCTGATGAGTTGATAAGAAGGGATGACTTATATAGGGATGTTTACTTGTTGACTGATTAAATTGTGATTATTTCGAATGAGTTTTTCGGCAGTAGCTATTGTCGTAATCAAAATATAATAAAACATCCGAGCGAAGCCGGGCATGTCGCCCAGTCGACATCTAAAATTTTCCTGTTTCTAAGCAGCATGGAGTTTTCAAACGAACATGTAACTGACCATGCTCCCAGACACATTAGATCACGTGAATGGGGACAAGATGGCCACTGCTAGGATCTCACAAAATACCAAGGATGGCGAATGACTCTATTAAATGATCCTACTGTGTACAGCAGTAGAAGTACATAAACTTTGAAATTTTGAGAGTACTCGCATACCTTGCCGTTCCAAAATGAATCGAAACAAACTGGTATCGTAAGCGATACCTATAGTAGAGACGATGGTTAACGATTCTCAAGTGAGATCACCTTATATCAAATCCTCTTGCTTGGATATCTCAAAGAATTCCCTCAATTTGCTGTTTTTCCATCATCCGCAGTGGTCGTGATAGACACTGACTGCGTTCGTTGTGAAAGCCTACAGATTCTGGGAAACCTCTGAAACTGGTGAGACTGGTCATCTCCCCTATAAAGCTAGCGCGAACAAAACTTTAGTAATAATTGAAACGTACTAGTATCCTGATGCATAGGTAAACAAACGCTAGCAGTCGAAAGTGCAATGGGATTTGATGTATACCCGTTGATAATTGCTCAGCAATAACCAGTCTCTACTCTTTCATTTTATAAAGGCCCATATGCATGAACATCCCCCTGGGGAGAGGAGGGGATCAGATATGCTGTCAAGTATTCGAGCAGTTCCAAACGGTGCTCGAGCGAATGTCCATATATTGAATCTTTTATGGATCCCCTGAACATGTGCAAAGTATTGCACTAACTGCGTTTCTCCTGTACGTTTACCAGTCGAGGAAATATTTTGGAGGGAGGGGATGCGCATCCCCTACGCTGAGTAGGGGATCACGAGAGATCTCGCTACTTTGCAAATTAACACTCAGACAATAGCGGATCCGGAGCCAACACATTTTCATTGAAGCATTCAGGCTAGAAAAATTTTCAAAAAATGTGAAACTTCCGGATAATTGAATGGCAAGTCTGATTTCCCATGATCCCCTACTCAGCGTAGGGGATGTTCATCCCCTCCCTTCGAAAGCCCTCGTCGTCTCGTAAAGATGCAAGAGAAGCGCAGCCTGTCCAATACTTTGTACATATGTAAGGGACCCATCAAGGATTCAAAACACGGACAGTCGCTCGAGCACCGTTTGGAACTGCTCGAATAATTAACGGCATATGTGATCCTCTCCCCTCCCCGGCGGGGATGTTCATGCATGCGGGGCCAAAATCACCAATTGTTATTTGTGACAAGAGAAGTGCTTCTTTACGAGACTGCTTCCTCGTACGATACTTATAAGTAAACTAATAATAATATAAACGTGCAGGAAAATATGACTCGAAGTTATATAGAAGCATTTAAGGGTAGAATAAAAGAAAAGAAAAGCAAAGTCTAATTTTTTTTTACTTCCACCCCCAATGAGCGCACGCTTTCTATTCCCACACTATCTACGTTCTCGTTTCACTGCTAATCACAGCAAAGTGTGTCTATCATTTGACGTTTAACTGAACAGTAAAAATTTTCCGTTATTGCCAGTCAGAGCGGTTAGTGCCAGCTCAAATGCCCTAGCAAGACAGTGACTCTTGTCGTTGAATTTTTGAGGTGAAAATTAAGAACTGTTGGAGAACGTCCCTTCTAGTGCTATCTGCTTTTGCACCAAGCGTAGATGTACGTAATCGTCGTCGAATGCATTTATCTGTTTTTAGGAAAATAATACGAGATCACTACAGTGTTGGGCTAAAACTTCGTATCACTACTGGTTTGCTGTTGCATGAAACCGCAACCGGTATTTCTGGAGGATCTAACTACAACACGGATTGTGTTCTATAAATCTGTACTAAACCACATCAAAAGAGCACGCATGAACAACTTGTGTCTCTCTAAAGTTGCAATTTTTAAAACTTCAGTGAGAATTGGAATGTGCGCATGAAAACAAATTTCACATCATTGTATATCCGGGAATGAGCATGGTCTTTATGCGCTAGAATTTCATTGAATTCATGCTTTTCTAACTAGGTTACCTCTTTTTTACCTGAGGACCGGCATTGCGTGAGGCGGCGTAAGGTGGCCTGAGGCAATTGACCTTCGCTACCGATCGCTACTGTAGATGAAAAGTTCCCAACAATGTTGCCTTTTGAATTTCATTGGGCAAACCACACGCATTTGCACCATCCCTTCAAGCATTAGTGAGATCTTCCTACGGAGTCCCGTCAACGGATTTTCGCGACATTTGGACAACTTTCAATGAATCGTAAAAAATTCCAAACATGTCTGTAAATCCTAACACCTATCCTAACATCTAAATGATGTGAAAAAGCGGTTCAGCTCGGAGTCGAGGATTTCAATGGGTTCTGCCTTTAAAATGGAAGCAAACTACAACATGAATAATCGATTAAAGACCCGGAAGAGTTTTGGATTCTCTGGCTCATAGAATCGACGTGTATGTTGTAATACCTCTGTACTTAGCCTGGTTGATGTAATAACTTCAACGAACGCACAGACATTTTTTTTTCACAGGATCCACGTCAAGGTTTCCCCTCTTAAGAACTAAAGATAGCGATCTCTGGTTCATTTAAGCCGAAGAGCACTCCGCGTCCCACGTGATTCAAGTCCAATAAAGCGCTCCATTTGAGGGATTATTTGAAGAGAACAGCTTGCCCTTAGCCATGAGGCACAATCCTCAACAGCCATACCCGCGACACCGAGCGCTTTCCTCTTTGAACAGATATGGGTGTGATCTGGAAAAGATTAGACAGTATTACTTGATGTTAAAATGTCAGCTCAGCGCGGATGACGTTTGTTAGCCTGATATCGCGCTCACCATTGAGTTTCATGCCTGTATGACTACCGCAGGGTTTATTGCACGAATCCGCTTAGTTGAGGTTTTGCTTAGGGACTATGCAGGACTTTTCTCGATCGTCAGGTAATCAACGTCAATAGCTTTGCTTCCCTAATAGGGCATTTATCGATTACTGTTGACTAAAAATGAAGGAAACAACGGATTTTCGTGTGTCTGAAATGTTGAAAATGATGAAAGCTCCTTTGGAATCCCTCAGAGTCCAAACAGGCCTCAACCTTTCCAACGGTTATAGGAGAACTGGGGTGGGGATATCCAGGGCCTGCCTCTTCACGGGACTTATTTTCAAGCGCATTGGAAGAACACTAGGCGAGAGGTACGAGCGAGCGATGTGGTTTGGGGAATGATCCAACACTAGGGTCCACTCTAGGGTTCATGAGACTGCTGCACGAGACTGCAGAATGCTTTTGACTGAAGTTGCTCGCCACAGAAGCGGCCTAGGAAGCCTGGACAACGTGCATGCACAGTACATCACTGTATTTTGTGATTTATAGCGATTTCAGGGCCAGAATCTCACCGAGGGTATCACCATCGACGTCACGGTGGGGAGGGAGGGGTTCCGACAAGAAAACACTGACGAGCTATAGTTATTTAAAGCAGCTGTCGAGAACGTCACGCCAGGAATGGGATGGCATAGCATGGAGGGGGGGGGGGGGTTGAGGGTGCATGTCTATACCGTCCTTATAACACCAGTGATCAGCCCAGTGAATTACTGGCCGACTTCAACGATGCGTGCGGAAAGATCAGTCTCCACCTGAATCTGACGAAGGCAGTTTTTATAAGAACAAATCTGTTCTAATTGCTCCATTCCGACGCAACGGAAGGAGCATATCTGAAAGCTCCACCTACTCATATTTAGGTTGGGAAATCAAATGATGAAAGATCTCGAGTTAACGCCGGTCAGAAGGAAGACAAACTCATTGAGGACGTAGAGAAGAAGACCAAGAAGGTCAAGCTCTGAGCCCTCCTCTTCAACCTCATATTTCTCCTTGCTCTAACGTACATCTAAAGATGAGAAAGTTACCATATCAAAATGGGAATACGAGCACACGTCATTGATCTCACCATCGGAAAGAAAATGGTGAATTTGCGCTCTATGTCGACATTCAAAGATCAGGGATACTGTTGCACAAAACAAGCCGATTAAAATTAAGACACGTGATGCGCCTTAACAACAGCCGTTCAATGAAAGCAGCCAGCGGATGGATTCCATGGAACTCACTGGCGCTCTAAAACGGGGGTAAAAGTGTGCAGCTAAACTGAACTCCTTTACAAATCTGTGACTTAGGTGATCTCATTTTTCCTTTTTTATCACATTTTTTGAAGCCTTCATCTACTTTTCCCACTTCTTCTCTGTTAGTGAAATTTTGAAAATCTTGTGGGCTACACTGCTCAAATATTCCAAGTGCTACTCAATTCTTGTGATATGAATGCTAGTCGTTCTCTTGGTTATTCCTTTTGAAAGTAAGATTATAGTCCTAACCTGTGGAAAAGAAAAAAGCATGTTTTTGACGAGTAGTCCCTACCTTTGAGATACCTATGCGCGTACAACAGCGGCGGATGCGATGAATTGGAATGCTTGCATGTACAAACATATTGTATTATGAGCAAACAGAGGTGTATGGGTCCGTTGATGTCGGCCTGGTAATAGATAGAGGAAAACCTTGAATCTTTTAGATAAATGACTACCTATTTCCCAATGGTGTCTTGAGAAGATCAATGAATTGATCGATGAAACAAATGAATATAAGGGAGAGCTTCAATTGTGTATTCAATATATATTGGCAGAAAGTCCCTAATAGAAGTCAACGTACGAAATCTTTTGTATCTTGACAGGAAGAACTAAAACATCATGAAGTAAGGGGAATTTTGTACATTTCAACATATACGCTGAGGCCTACTGAGAATTTGATGCTCACTACAGATACTACAGATATGTGATTGTCCATAAGTGGAGAATTATAACAGCTCACGAATTCCACTTGCTGCTTTTTTCTGAAAACATGAAGAATTTCAGGGACGACTCTTGTCGGAATGCACAACTCTGAGTGGTGGATATGGAAAGAGGTGCTTAGACGCAGCATTAAATTCTCATTGTAGTATGGTAGAGCATTCTGAATGAGGTGGAGGATGTTGATCTCCTAGTAGTTAACCTTCTCTGCAAAGTGTTCGTACCTCGAAGATGCAAAGATTTCTTTTTACTATTTTACGAGGAAAAGGAGTGGAATTGAATTTTTCTCAGGAGAAAAAGACTGTACATACCTATTAGGTGTCAACATAAGCCCTTGCGCTTCTTCTCGGATGCACTTTTCTCACCTATTTGTCATTTGTATTTGTTTAGGTACAAGTCATATAAGCTTCGAGAGCGCTAATCTTACCCTACAAGGATGTTGTAAGAAGGTTTTTCGAGAGCGACAGTTTACTCGAGTCTTGAGACTGCGAAGGGGAGGAATGAGTCAATAAAAAACAGCGCAACCGACAACTAGCTATCAGGACATTTAGCTGAAGCTCGAAAGACTATCAAAACTGCCCAAACGACCTTTGCTAAGTGCGAATAAGATATTTTGCTTAAAATGGCCAATCATTAGGGATGGTTTGAGTTCAAAGGATTCATATGTGGCCTCGGTGACCATTCACTTTGACCGTGTAGAATTCTTCCACGAAGACGTGAAAAATGCTCCAGAGGAATGATATGATCTAGATGTACATCGCACTTCTTCAATGCTATCGAACAACAGCGATAATTCTGCTAAAAGAATCAATTCGCGAGGGTCTAGTCATCTTACCCACGGTGACGTCGGACCCCACCCTTGCCAGCATCGTCAAACTGGACCTGCAAGAATTCCACTGATACTGACCTTCCTCGTACATATTCTACTAGACGGTGTACCCGGCTTCGCTCGGGTGTTCTATTTCTCCAGGCCAATTAAAGCTGGTGCCAACATTCGTTGAACCAAAAGAATCCCTTCAAGACGTTCACCAGTTGGTGATCAGCTTAAGTGACCTTTCTTCATCCCGCCTCCTTCCCTCAAGAAAGTGCTAACGTTGTTTGACTGGTAAATGAATTCTTTTAAAATGCTTGCCATACCCACATTCAGTGTTTCAGAAAATCCCAGATAACACGTTTTCACGGATCAGTGGGCAACAATGGCGAAGAATCAATAAAATCGACGAATCGATCTCTCGGTCAAAACGGTCATCACATTCGTGTTCAGCGTGTTGGGAAACCGCTGTGTACACATCTTTGCCCATCCCCGAGAGAGAATTCAAAAAAAAATCAATAAAAGCAATAAATCGATAATTTCGTGCAAAATGGTTGTCATATTCATGTTCAGCGCAATGAGGTACCCTAGTAAGTATGTTTTCACTTCCCCCTGGGCAAGAATGGCGAAAAATCAATAAAATCGATAAATCGATGGTGTCGCACAAAACGTTGTCATATTCTTCTTCAGAGCACTGAGGTACCCTAGTAGACATGTCTTCACCGCCGCCCGTTCAAAAAGGGCGAAAAATCGATAAAATCAATAAATCGATGATGTCGACAGAAATGGTTGTCATGTTCGCGTTCAGCGTATCGAAGAACCCTAGCGGACGTGTCCCCACCAACCCTCGGTCAAAAATGCTGAAAAATCGATAAAATTGATACAATCAATAAAGTAATCGAAAAGATCAGGTCAAAAGTAGCATTTGGTCCGGATCGATTAATGCTCCGGGATTTCTATTATAAGTAACATACATACAAACACACAAACGCACAAACACACAAACACACAAACAAACACACAAACTTTCACTCTTATATAAACAGATAAAGCTCACACGTTTGAACAGCAGCGAATGGTTTGCGGTCCCTGTTGAATACAGGGAAGGAATTGTGTTTCCCCTCAAATCGGCGTTTCTCTTCTTGAGTCTGAAAATCAGGGCAATTTAAGATACTGAGAAACCACTTGGTGAAAGTATTATAGAGGAAGAAAAGCGTTTTCAGATGGTATAGAAAATAATACGGAAAAATGACAATAGGGTAGAAAGGACCGCCACTGAAAAATCGCAAGACTTATGTTAACACCTAATATATCAGAAGATGGTCGTCTCAAACTGAAATTTGGAAAATGACTTCTTTTTGAGGCAGGAGAAAGAAAAACGAGAGAAGTTGGCTCACAAGGTCATTTTTTGCTTATATTGAACTGAAATTTCAAATAAGAACATATTTTGGCTGAAGCCGACGTTCTGCTCCTCTTTCAGGC
>KN768121.1:0-11454 GCA_000816745.1 Ancylostoma duodenale | reverse complement strand
GTGGGGCTACGCTACGTTGGATACGAGCCATCTGTTCAAATATTCCTGCGTGTCCTCAGAAATTTTTTCTGGAAGGGCAGAATTTATGAAAAAAAGATTAATGGGGGTTATTGGCCTTAGTTATCAGACAAATGCACATTGCTTTTATTTTTCAATGATCTTCTTTTTTCCTTTGATTTAAATTGCCTTTTTTTCTTCCTTGTATTGACTTTGTGGTATTTTTTGTGGATTTATTCCTTGCACAGATTTTCTGACCAATCGCTGAAGTCTTTCTAATTCTTCTTAAATGCTTTCTAGATATTTTACGAAATAAAAACATTCTAAAAGCTCTTACGCTCTGGTTTTAGCTCACTAGTGGATATTCCGTGAGTCTTTCCGTCAAGTCGCCATATCCGTGACAGTGTTGGCTCTTACGTTCTTGTTTACTACCTCTCCAGATCTTTGATTTCTTACATATTTGAGTATTCATCGGTTTTTTGGGGGTTCTCTGTGGTTTTTGACATCTTATGAATCACGCCACCTTTTGAGGATTGCAGGGCTGTCCTTCCTTCCACATGTTTACTTGTCCTGGATATTATATTCAATAAAGTTATAGTTTTGTTTTGTAACTACATTATGATGTGTCCTTATAAGCATTGGCTAATATAAGTAACGTACTTGTAGCACCATAGGATATAAAATTTTGAATTGTCTAACCTAGCTTTAAAAGAAGTTAAGGACGGAAAACTTTTCGTTGCAACACTTATGTAGGTATGTCCGCCACTGTATGGGGTTTCAGAAGCTACTTTTCCTTTCTGGTCCATTTTTATTTGGCTGTTGTCCGGATTTTTTTACACCTTTAGCGGAATACGAAGGAAGCTTTACTATAGGATATGTATGCACGAATATGCTTCAAGCTGGAATTTCATGGATTTTCCCACTATCCAGGAAGCCATTGCCCGTTCCTAAATGAATTTTTCAGTTCAAAAGAAGCTGCAAACGCAGTAAAACGAAATCGAACTTTTTCATTTAACTACCTATTATATTGTTACCCTATACTTACCTACCCGTTTTTCTATCTGTACTATCTGTAATTGTGAGAGTCCTATAGTTTCCAAAGGATGCATGCATCGCTGAGATTACCCAGGGTGATCGTGTTTGGGGACCGCAAAATTAGGTTATTATTATTATGAATTAGCAAAATAATTAATTTATAATGATAATAATAAATTTGAATAAATAATTTATTATTATAATATAGATCTAAAAAATATATAAAATTAACACCGTTATTATTACTATAAATTTACCGTTATTATTCATCGTTAGTTTGTGTGTCAACACGTTTACCCTGGGTAATTTCAGTGATGCATCCAGGCCCGGGATCGGAAAATCGTTAGAGTAATAACTGATGCAGTCTGGAGTCTGGCTTGTGCCAAACTTACTTTTCCATAACTCTTCGTAGGTAGCCTCTTCAATGTTTTACCTCTTCCTGAATTTCTTTCTGGAAGTGACTTTCTTTGAGGTCCCCAGCGTGCAACCTCAATTATCTCGTCACTCGAATGAAATCTCAAACTCATTTCAGTCATCGCTAGTACATTTCCTTGGAAACATCCTAGGGAGATCCGCGCAATGTTTTCCAAACACCATTCCCATCGCTACTTTCAAGCTATTTAGCCGTTCTCTCCACCTAAAGTATACCCTTGAATATTTTTCTGCTATTAAACCGCGTTATTTTCCACATTAACTTTTTTTCTTGCCCTCGTTGTCATAGCAGTGACACACTAAAGCTCTCCCGCAGCAGTTTTTCTCAACTATGAGCCAAGCCAATGTTTACATTTTGAAACCTGAAGCGATTCGACGCCGTGCCTCGTTTGAGGGCGAAGCGCTGCCTGAAGAAAAAAAAAACATACACGGCCAGTGCAATCACGAGCGTTTCAGACGGAGCATCCGGAGCATTTGCGACGGACGGCGGGGCTTTCCTTCTTTTTTGAGAACTTCTGGTCTCGCCGCCAGCTCCCGCCATGGCTCGACTTAGCTCTGTGGATTTCTTTCTGTAGAGGAGTTAACTTGCCTCATTTTATTTTGGAAATTTCAGATGAAGCCGCTCTTCCTCTTAATCCTTACTTTCTGGAATTTGTTCTTTCCAGGATATGGACATCATCCATTCAAATATTATAGTCGTTAAAATAATTATAAATGATATCTATCATCCAAATAATCGGAATGTATTACTGTTGTTATATTGTTGATATTGATATTTATTTCATTACTATATGTCATGTTATTATTTGTTTTCTATTACATGTACATTTTTCATATTGTTGCTACTATTAGTTTATTATTTATTATTATTATTATTATTATTATTATTATTATTATTATTATTATTATTATTAATTATTGTTGAATTGCGTTGTGTAACCGCTTCCTACTCCTGATTTTATCCATCAATATTACTCATAATTATACATAGGTATTCAAACTTATGGGAGTAATCGAGTTTCAAAGTACTGTTTTTTCAGTAATTTCTTCTTTCTTTTCACCTTAGACCTCAGTGAAGTTCTGAGAACAGTACCACTATATATTTGAGCTGTTATTCAAAATTTGGTGTTGTTTCAACTCATAAAGATTTTATAGGGTGGTCAACTGGTGATTAACCTATGGGATACTGTTTGATGAGCAGTAAACACACAAACAAGTAGAAATAAACGAGGTTCCTGCAGATAAGGTTAATGAGCGTAGAGGTGGTTAAAGTTCAAGCACACGAACAAAAATAAGACCCTCATTTTAGCCACAGAAAGGTATCCGAGAGTGAGTTCTTCAGAATACTAAATTTCCTTGTCATCCAAAAACTAATTAATTGACAGCCTGTCAATCTTTCATAAGTTCCTTGATAACTCCTGTCTTTGAATTCTGAGCATCATATATAACTAATTAGCCGACAAATTGATAGCTTAATTATTCAATCACTCACTCGTTCATTAAAAGCAGCTTCAAAGTGACTTGTACTCAATTGTAATTTACAGTACTCATTCTCATAAAATAGCTGCTTATTTGAGAAAAGGAGGAAAAGCTTGTGGCATCCAAAAAGAGGATACCTTTGATAGTGGTGGAACTTTTCTTCTTGTTCCCCAACAGAGCGATAATTATTAAATATTATTATTGAAAGCGATTATTACTGTTATTAAAAGTGATTATTATTATTCATTAAAAGCGAAATTTAATTATTTATTATTAAATAATTTGTAGTAATAATAACTTTGTTTGAATAATTAATTTCAAAATAATTTCCACCATCGAATAGTGGAACACTTTTCTTTCACGTACAATTCTTATCCTTCTTCTTCTACCGATTTCCTGCTTATCTGCATACAATTCGTTCTACTTATGCCTTTTTATCTCCTTCTCCTTGTTGACCTTCTTTCCGTTCACGACCGTTCAGAGCATAGCATTTCCATTTCAGGAATGCGAAGATATGGCCATCCTCGGTGATTCATGCGATGAAAACGAAAACGCATGTGAAGGCTACTATGATCGAGTGCCGAAAAACCAAGTGAGCTGTTATTTACAATATTTTCTTTGCGCCCTCGCTCGATTCTAAGAATAAGGTCGTGTTTAAGGAATATGTACTTATGGGCTTACATACCATTGTATTCTGAAGTAACTTCGATATTTGTAAATTGCCGGAAACCATTTGAAAGGCTGGAGTTTCCGTTAGCAAATTGTTGGACCTTGAAAAGCTGAAACTTAGGAGAACCGCACTTGAAGCAGGGGGAGATAGAATGCAAGATTTGCGCATTCGTCAATGAATAATTCATGGATTTCTGTCATTCTGGAGCTGGTTGACTACCCTTGGATTGCGTAGTAGTCTGGAAGGTAAAGAGGAGTTAAAAGATCGTTAGTTACATCAACTGTTTTAGTCCTTATAATCCTGTTTGTTCAACAGCTCAGACAAAATTCCAAAAGAACTACAGCAAAGTATCAAGCTGACCGAATCGGTACTCACAGTACTTTCTTATTTTTATTCATCTTCTCCCGTTATTTCCTCCTTCCCTTCCTCTCCGACTCCAATGTATTTATTCTACTCAAAAAATTTACGTCGTCAAGTTTTTTCGGAAGGAACCGAGGTCCTAAACATGTGTGTATACATCGTGCTATTGCTGTTCTGGATCTTCCTATTCCAGTACTGCTTTATCTTTTCAACTAGACTAGTATATTTTTCTGGTCCGCTTTTTTGAGTGTTTGCTCAGAAATTTAGCTTGATCTGAATGGAAAGAAGATTTTCTTGCTAGAAGAGGATAACCAGAGTAGGATAATATCCTTTAAGTTATCAAAGAGATCTAGAAAAGCAGAAATCGCCGCGTTTGATGAACATGTGAAGAAGATTAGTGGATCAGTAGGGTTCTTAAAATTTCTAACGGTAATTCAGGATTGTTCAGCTCCATACACTAAGTCTTGTTCAATTGTAGAATGAAACCTTCTCAATTTATAAGCTTCTGATGAGGTTGAGATTCATTGTTAAAGTTAAGATGCGATGAAGGCGTTAACGCCAAAAGCTTACAAATAAAGCAATCGAAGAGACTTCATTGTACAATTTCTAATGCTTTTTAACTGCTTAAATTATTTTGAAAGGCTTTTATCGATAATGCTTTTTAGCTCTCTCCTTTTCTTTGGACAAAAACGAGAAATGACTTTCAAAAAAGCTACTTGTGTTGTATATCTTGGTCTCGTCAGCAATCAAGGCAGCTCTCAGTAAACAAACTGGACGTTGGTCGGCGTTCTGTTTGTTGCCGAACGTGCCTCGTACGTTTCATTGTCCGAGAACTACAAAGCAGCACAAATATTGTGAGCAACTCGCACTTTCTTTTGAACGTAGACATTAGCGGCAGGAAAGTTCTCACTTTGATAATCCTGGTTCTTGATCCTACTGGTGGTAATCCATTCCAATTTGTTCGCTAAGAGCTCAGTGATGTTGAAATTTGGGCTTTAACTAGACCAGTCCCGTGCCTCAGGGTCCTTTCGTTTTGTTCCAAGCGGGTTTTCCTCTGGAAGCCCTCGATCACCTGCCCTTGGCTGCTGATTTTCCTGAGTATACGGTTACATTTTTATGGCTTTGCTCTAATAAACCACCGCATTAACGTTATTATCCTCGCAATCTTCATTTACTACAGTAATTTCTTACGTATTTATTATTATGCTTTGTTTTCCGTACATTATTTGTATTGTGTCGTCATTTATAACGTATTTATGGTTATGTATTGGACCTATGATAGTGCACGTCGTTGTCAAATTAACTTTTTTTGGTTAGCTAAAAAAAAAAGACTTTTTATCCTATCTATCTGAAAATCCGTGAAATTCTTTTAATTACCCTGGTCGTTGGTAAAAATAAGCCCAATGTCAACTTGAACCTGTTTCGACAATACATAGTTGATAATGTTTCACATCTCAGTAATGATCCTGAAATGAGGTGACATGCTTTTGGATGTGGGGAGGAACGGGAGTTTCCTCGTGGGAATATCCAGGTTTTCTCTCCTTGAGGGTGATCCAGAGCTGCTGACATTACCAAACAATGAAGAAAGTGGCCGCCAACATCCAGACTATAACCAGAAATAAAAACAGCTTTTTTGGGCATAACATTAGTGCATCCATAATTTATTCCTGGCAGTTTAAGGAACATAAATGATTTCTGGTGTGGTATAGTATATGTTCAAGGAAAGGAGACGCTGATGGGCCGAGGGAATCATGTCCTGCTCCACATCTAAATCATGCCAGCTCCTTTCAGGAGTACTACGGGGATTGAAAATGTACGTAAAATGTTGCCCACTTAGAAGCTTTCACGCAGTAGTGTTTATATACTAAGTAATTAGCAAGTACTGCTGTGAGGACTGAGCTGAGATTCAATGTTTTTAAAAGCTGTTATTTCATATACTAGTTTCTATAAGTTTACCTGTCTTGCCTTCATTCCTGATAGAAACGTGCCGATGATCTTTTGCGTAATGTAAATGTACTTCAAAAAAGCTACAAAAGCTAACCCAGTATAATGAAATAAAATCGTTGTGGTCTTATAGGCAAGGTCTAGGCAAAATTTCTTCTTCCTCATTACCAGTGCGACGTCTTGGACGGAAATAATAGAAAAATACCTTTAAAAAAGTTCCACAACTCACGGTTTACCGGTTAAGTCGACCGGTTTTAGTACGGCGTTTGCGCGTTCGTGGACTCCGTGCTTTCAAATAACGCTATACCGCCCGCATCACTTGCTGTCTATTGCGGCGTTGTGGGACAAAAAGACTGCGTACAGGTCCAAGTGGTGACTTGATGGGGTAACAATGCTTATCATAGCACCACAGTATTCATGCCAATTTCGGCCTCTGATCCTTGAAATTAAGGAATTTATTGAAAGGATTCTGTATCCGGTCTCATGTTTTAGATTTCCACAGCATGGACCATGGTGAAATCGTGGTTGGGTGCTACTGGAGTAGTAAAACCAACTTTCTTAACTGAAGTTAGGATAAATATCGATTTCTGAGGTCTGTAAAATGTTATGTAAGCGCTAGTGCTATATTATGTGGTTTGCAAGATGCTTCCCTGGATCTGAACGGGTCATAGATCTACGCTTGCTCTCGGCCACTTGCCAAGAACACGTCACTGAACAGCTGCCTCTTTTTTTTCGATTTCTACTACGACTCTGGCGGTCATTGCGAATTTCTTGAGCATTATGCAGAAGCATCTTTCTTTTTGTCTCTTTCTTCGAAATTAGTTGAACTTTATACCTCATCTGTAATCCTTTCATTTGCATTTCGACAACATTAAAACAATCCATTATTTGTACGGATATAAGTGGATTATAGAGGCTGAGAAGAATTTTTCAGAGGTCCTGGACAAGCAACATATGAGATTTCCTTGTGGCAGCTCTGATGATGATAAATTCACGGAAAATTGAATTTTTTTAAGATAATGAATGCTTTAATTTCCCGCTCTTGGATTTTTAGAGGGAGCTGTTTAGTTCCTTATTCATTCGTGCTCTCAGGTTCCGCTGGAGTCATCTAGCTTTTCTGTTGCGTTTTCTTCAAGATTCATATTTTTATTTCGTTTTTGGGAAGTTGTAAGGATTTGGAGATTTAGAGAACTATGTAGCATTTTTCCGAAACAGTAGATTGAGACTAGTCCGAAAACAAAAAAATGACTACCAGCGTGCAATTATACAGAAGGGGGAAGGCGGGCTAGGCTAATGATTACCATGATGACCTAGATGGCTAAGAAGTTTTTTTTTTTTGTTATAAACATGTTTCTTTCTCTTCTGAGACATTATGCAGCTGTATAGGGGGATACTAACTACTCCAATGTTATATTTCTGAATTTTCCCCCAAAACCGCGCATTTTTGGGTAGAAGGAGCTCCTTTGAAATTATGCTTTGAAAAGTTTGCTTTGAAATTATGGCGAACCCCAGAATTCCCACAAAAAACCCCCACTTTTGCAAATGAATGAAATAAATTTTCAAGTAATAATTTCAAAATTTCTTAACATTTTTTTTCAGAGACAAACAGATTTCCTGCAGAGAAACTTTTAGAAGGAGAACATATTCTCCGAATATACGATCATATAACAATTTTTTACCTTGTTTCTCTCCAAAAACTAGTACATATGCCCTGTTCTCTTCTCTTTGGGCTTTTCTTATGTTTCTCCTTTAGTTCAACATGTAAGTAGTACAGTTGAGAAGATGTTTAAAGTAACTTACAAGTACAAAGAGGAGTATCAGGAGAGATGAGTGCAGACAATTTGCCCTTAGCATCACTGCTTCAATGAGTGACAGAGGAATTGATGGATAAGTCAGCGATATAGTCAGAATAACACATATACACTTTTTCTTATTCGAGACAACGTATAATTGATGTACTTCCAGAAAGTCCTCAGAAATAGGACCAGGAAGACCACGCGCCGTATTTTTCTCAGTGTTTTTTCGTCGTTTGATCTTTATCTTCCTGAATGAATGAGTAATACGCACTTTACAGCTAAAGAACTAGACAACCGGTCTTGGCACGTTCGAGAGGTGTCAGAAATTCTCTATAATAGCGATGGTTTTTACAGCGATGATGATAGCTTTGCTCTCGTCCATTATTTCCTCTGTTCATAGTTCATTTACGATTTTTGCAGAGCAGTTTTTGCAGAGCGATTAATCTTAACGCCACATTTGCTCCAGACTATACAGTAAATAAGCACTGAGGACAAGCTTCTTATTGAGGATTAGTTAGCACAAAGATCCGAGAAGCTGTCAGCATAGACAGTAAATCCGTGACCTTCTATTATAGTTGGCACATATGAGACCGATCTGTTTTGCACACAGTGATTCATCTACTCACTGTTTTTGACTATTGTTGCGCTTTCAATGGCCTTTGTATAAAAAGGAGATTTGGAGAGATTGCAGGTGTCATTCTAGTCTTTCTCGGCACTCCCATTTTTCACCCACTGACTCAGCTATTCTTTTCCGAGATTATTTTTGGATTTATAAGTTATAAAGTTATGGATTGTAAGCTTCATTATAAGTAACCCTATATTATTGGATTTATAAGTTATAAAGTTATGAATTGTAAGCTTAATTATGAGTAACCCTAGGCCAAATAATATCTATGTGCACTTTACAGCGATTAAAACAAAAAAGATAAATCCATGTTAAGGAATCAATGGTGAGGATCAAGGGATGTGAGACACCTGTAGAACCAACGTAGTGAAGTGTTGTAAATTTATAATATGGAGTCGGCCCTTAACCATAGGATAAAAATCTATAGCAGGATCTCGAGATGCCCAACGCGGCTAAATTTGGTCCTGAAGATTTATTTTGGCAAAATTTTAGGAGTAATCGCCATCTCCAAATATTAAAACTTATCTAAATCTAAATAAGTCTTGGTAGTTTCAATCAGGATCACCTATGTAGTTTGTGAAGTTTATATTCTGCAAAGTAAGTCTAACAGGATAAATTTAACCGTGTTGGATAAGTAGGAGTCCACTTTTGATTGATACGAAGATTTCCCAGAGATGTCTGTCTAAACGGCTAAGCAACACGGCTTTGCTTTCCATTTCTCCATTTCTTTGAAAATTTCTTTCAAGCTGTGAACAAAACAATTAAGTCTGTATCCTTTTCTCATCTCTTACACATTTGTTCTTCAGGATTTATTTCACAATAATACAACTGAAATAAAATACAATGTCTTAGGAAGGCAAAACTAAAATAGTTGAGAAAACAGTAGTGATTAGAAATGAAGGATTCTAAGTGTCACTTTCTGTTTGCAGACATCTGGCTATGCAGATCTCTTATGCAGAGGGAATAGTTAGTATCAGATTCAAATCCTTTACCTTCATCTACAGAAGTTACTTCCCAGATTATATGGCATTTTCACGGAACATAATTATTATAGCGAGCTACGTATTAAATTGAGAATTCTTGTGTGATTTTATCGATACATCTGACATTGCCGAATTTTACAGCAACAGTTCTAGAGTAATACATAAACGTAACGAACTAGGAAGCAAAGATAAAGACGAGGACAAACATTCAATTGTGGAACTTGATCAAATGTTACCAGTTAGCTGCCACTTTCTATCCCTAAATGATTTTTTGTCACAAAATGCCCTAAGGGAACAGATATTGTTCCTTATCCTGCCGCCAATCTCATAGTTCTCATGTTTAGTGTATTTTCGACGAGGAGTTCGGTCTACTCCGACACACCACTCGCAAGACGTTTACGAAGAATAAACTCTCTAAAATGCGCCTAGCCAAGGAGCACTGCCATCCTCGATTTGTTCTGGATTTTCTACCAATTCTCAAATGGCTTCCTCGCTACAACATCAAACAGAATCTCATCAATGACATCATCGGTGGACTGACTGTTGGAATTATGCATATTCCACAAGGTGAGTTATTTGCTTTGATGGTAGTAAAATATGATTTGAAAACTATAGAACTATAACGGGTAACATTACTATTTCCTGGGGGGGGGGGGGGGGAAAGTACTAGCAGGAGCTCCAGAGATCGCAAAAAGTGTCATGTATGATCATAATGAATTAACTTGACATGTCTACACGAAAGCGCAGTACATTCTCGATGATCAGAGAGTTTTAGAATACATAAATAAGCAAAATTATCGATGGAATAGAGGAAACAAAGAGTAAAGAAAGCAGAAAAAGTAGATGAAAGGCTTGTTACCTTAGATGGAGAAAAGGAGAAAAAGTAAGCAACCTCCCCGGGGACTTCTCAATGAGGAGGAGGGGGGGGGGGGTTGTTGACTATTGGTGGAATTTTTTCAGTTCTTGAATTTTGAGTAGCAATTCTAATTTCTTTCATAAACCTACTAGTATGGAATTAAGGTTATAAACAGTAAGGAAAAGCTAAAAGGATGTAAACTTCTCTTGATGGTCATCAATTTTTTCACTAATTTACATAAAAGATTTTATAGATAAAACATCGTTGGGAACTACTATCTTATTAAATTTTCCAAAAGTCCTTCTTTCCAGGGATGGCATACTCCTCTCTGGCAGGCGCTCGACCAGTAAACGGTCTCTATACCTCATTATTTCCGGCGCTCTTCTATATGATTTTTGGCACATCCAGACATGCCTCTTTGGGTAAAATTTTAACTGCTCCAAAAACAAGTTAGATTACTTGATAAGTCTTACTTCCAGGTGTTTTCGCAGTTGTAAGTTTGATGGCTGGTAGCTGCAATCTACGTGTTTCTAACATTCTGGAATCAAAAGCCAATAATGGGAGTCTAATAAGTGATCTTGACGAGGATTTAAGGATGGATACTTCAATAGCAATACTTACTTCCTTAACCTTATGTGTTGGCTTAATCCAGGTAAAACTCCACAAAATTTTAGGACTTTATTCCAAACAGTCAGGAAAATCTCTGGTTTTCTAGATTGCAATGGCTCTACTACGACTCGACTTTCTTACCGCATTACTTTCTGATCAGGTAAGAATGTTCTTCCTACGTTTTGGACTGTTTTTTTTGGTGTATAACATAGTGTTTACTGTTTATTGATTGTTTCTTTGATCTCTTATTCAGGATTTTTGTTTCTTCGATCTATTACTTAGGCTCTATTATTGTCATATCTATTTTTTGCAACTTTTTTTTACAGATCATTACCGGGTTCACTACGGGAGCAGCAGTGCATGTATTTACCGCTCAATTGAATAAGATCTTAGGAGTTGCTCTGCCTCGTCGGTCTGGTGCTGGAAAACTTATCTTTGTGAGTTTTACCTCAAAATTATCCAAGTGGAATGACCAAATCCTGGTTTCACATGGATTTCTAGAGAAGAAAAAAATGCTATTGTTCTATTTCTTCCCCGGAAGCATAAAAGAAATAAGTTTGTGTTCCAGGTGTACAAGGATTTGTTCTCCAGTGTAATTGCCGGATATGCTAACTGGTTTACTTTTGCTATATCTATGGCCACCATAATCGCGTTGTTCCTGGTAAAGA
>KN768120.1:0-11561 GCA_000816745.1 Ancylostoma duodenale | reverse complement strand
ACGTGTCGAAAGCTAAACATCTATGGGCCGGTCATATTATAATGAGAAGGGAAGATGATAGATGGACAAGAAGGGCTTTGGAGTGAATCCTAAGAGAGACGAAACGACCTCGAGGGAGCCACCAATGAGATGGGCAGACATATTGGCCACACGGATGGACCAGCTGAACGCTCAGCTGGAAACGAGTCGGAATTCTCGTCAGCGTCCCCCACGGTGCTCCTGGATGACGATGGCGAGAGAAAGAACCGAATGGATGCGATATTGGGGCCACACAATTAGTAAGTCGGGCCATCTAAGTATCTAAGTAAGTATCATGAACACTCACCATCGCCCTAATAAAGTCAAGATGAAAATGAAGGTGAGGGTAGATGAAGCTGTTGATTATTTACATATACACGTGTTATCACGGTCCTGGCGGACTGCAGCACGTCTGGAGGATTCCGGCGGACAGCAGCACGTCGAGGGGTATGAGCAGCACGTCGGGGGGCATGGGCAGCACGTTCTGCTAGAGCAGAACGTCGATACACGCTCCCCCAATCCAAAAAGTGGGCGGGGCGATGGGGGTTCGACCTGCTGTTCAACGGCACAATTGTCTGAGTTGGGTGCTGAAGTAAGGGCATTGTTTCACTACCGGCAGTAGCTGTAATTACTCATTGCAGTAATCAGTCGGCACATATCGTAACTAATCGTTTGAAGAGGAATAATTGCTTCGACAGTTGCGAATGCTAAGATATCGGACACCCTTTTTGACTTCCTCACAAAGAAGGGGGCTCGTCCAGGCACGTGAGTGGACAACCTCCGAAATGTTCGTTCCAATTGAATAAAGATCCTGCCTATGTTTAGGCCATATGGAAATGCAGCGGCGCCACAGTCCTTGGGGAGATTTGAATTGTAACGACTCTCACGACGGTACTGTAACGGAGACAACTGAGCTAGAAAGGGAGAATCAGCAAGTCTCATACAACGAAGGGAACGAAGCCGAGGACCGATATCTCAGCATGCTGTCGGAGGCTAGCGACCAGCTTCTCGCGAGCCTAATTGAGGATGAGGTATTGGGCCTCTCCTACCTCCAGTGAAAGAACAGTTTTGCTCTGTCCGCATTAAGAGTGAGAGGTGGGCTGCGTTTCAGCCTCGACGACGAAATGAAGCCGAGATCTTCTGGTCGTCAACGCTTCATGAGAAGTGGTGCTGTAGCGTGTGCAGCGCTCAGCTGCCTTCAGGACTAAACCAATGCCACAACCGCGACTGTCCACGGCAAAGGTCAGGGAAACAATCCAATAAACCGATTCCAAAAGACATAAAGTTCGTACTTCTAGAATGCAAGCCAAGCGCTACAGGGCAGTGCGTAATATATGCGTGGCCACAGTCGATGTAACTTCTCAGCTGGCCCATGTATGGCCATGGCCCATGGCTCACTGGTGTAAGTAAAGCATCAGACATGTCAAGACTTGAACGCGTCGCACAGCTAACACATGCATTTCAGGAAGGAGGCAAGGAGGCCCCCAGAGAGGCAGCTACGACGCAGATGGGACACTGTGACAACCGGTGTTGCGAATGATGAGGAAAGCGTTGAACCGTAGTTCGACTGTTCGTTATCACATGCCTTTACTTCGTTTCGCATTGTTCAGATGGCCTCGTTAGATTACTTTTTTGCTAATTCCGGTATGTTTCGCTCCACTCACGAAGCATTCTTGTTCTGTTACTCCTGTGATTGTATTGTTTTTAGGATCAGTCTGTTTGAAATAAATCTGTGCTGTTGTATGGTGTTTATGCAGAAAGAGTCCATCAGGACATGATGAGAATGTGAGGCGGAAGACCATGACGACACCCGATCAATCCCCAGAAGACCCCGATCTACCCCCGGAAGTACCCCGATTAATCCTCGGAAGCACCCCGATCAATCCCGGGATGTACCTCGCTTGAACCCCGGAAGTACCCCGATTGGTCTACGAAAAGATTCCGATTAACCACTGAATGTACCACAATTAACCCCTGGAAAGTCTCTGGAAATCCCCCAGTCTCCCCACGGAAATCCCCAAGTTTCCCCACGGAAATTCCACAGTTTCCCCGCGGAAACCTCCTAGGTTCCCCTCGGAAAACCCATAGTTAGCCCGCAGTGGCCCCACTGTTGGCACATGGTTGACGTGCCGAACATTCACCATGGGATAACGGTGGGTCCACAGTGGTATGAAAGTTCAGAAGAGTTATAGGTCTTTAGATGAGGTAAAGGTGGGCAAATCATGGTTAAAACGGGGGCTGAGGAGGGATGGGGACATGTGAGATAACGGTTGGTAGATGGTGGACAAAAGATGGTTCAACCGTGGAAAAAACGGAATTGTGGGCTAACAGTGGGCAAAGGGTGGGCAAACGGAGGTTCCACCGTGGGTTCTCCAAGCACGGTGGGCCCACCGTGGGACTGATAACAATGGTGGGCTAACGGTGGGATAAGTGGGAATGGACACCATAATCGAGGGATAACCGGGAGATAACTGGGGTAACGGTGGGTCTACCGTCGGTTGGGGGCCCTCCGTGGGATAACGGTGGACCCACCATGATACAAAAGTTCAGAGTAGTGCAAATTACCCTTAACACACACTATGACGCAATCCTCATCCGTGCCATCCCTCGTCTGCCTGGCTCCTCCCCTTCGTTATGAAGGCACCCTACCCGTCCCTGTAATCACAGGCCCATCCCATTCATTCCGACTGTGATGAAAACAATTGTCGGCCATTAACATGTCTGAAAATGACAAAGGTGGTCCGAAATACACATAAAGCAAGGTAAAAACCAAAATTTACCAAGTCTCCGTACATAACTCGACGCGCTGAATTTGTGGTAATTTTCCGCTTTTGATGAGTGGTTCTCGTGCACAGACACACACACGAAGTGTCTATTGATAAGAAGTGTAGATGTGACATAAGCTGTTTTGAAGTAAACAGATGAAAAACCTAGAAGTTCTCATTCGTGCTTCATACATGCAGCTACTGGTGACCGGTCTACTCTATTCGGCTGTTCTTGTCATAGGGAATTGTGAGTTTAATTAAACTACAGCTCCCGTGACAGTAGAATGCGGTTTAAAAGGATTAACACTTGAATCCTGCAAGTGGATATAAATACATAAATATATGTATGTCCTCTGTTACTCACAGCGTTGCAGGTGGAATCTCTTCAATTTTGTCTTTTTCTTGCAATAACACTCTATACTGCTCTATAATTTACCACTCTAACCGTCCGGCTTCCGGACTTCCAGACTTCTCCTAATGCTCGCTTCGCTCCCATAAAGGTACACCTTATCCAGGCTAGATTAAATTACGGCCTCAACAAAACTTCATGGCTAAACACTTCAAAGAAAATTATGGGATCTTCTAATATTTCCCTGCTTTTCCACCTTTTCCTCTTTTTTTATTGCTTTCTCTCAGGAACCGCTGGGATCGTCATGGGGCAATGACCTTGCCGATCAGCGCTGTTGCATCGTTCCATACATTGATATAGCTGGAGATAACTGGAAACAACCAATCTGACCTAGAATGAGCCCTGGGAATATCTAACCCCTTTCTATCTGTTTTCGTAGGGAATATGAAGTGAAGAAGGTTTGGCATGTGACAGACCATCTACTCAGACATTCGTGGGGGTCGACTGCAGGTGGAAAAGGGGTCCATCCCCGATTGTACCTGGGGGTGGACCGCAAATCGTGGGGCACCTACCCCCACATATTGCAGACGTCCCCCAACGTTTCCCCAGCAGACGTCCCCCCACTTGCGCCAGCAGACGTCTCCCATGTACCCTCAGCACACGTCTTCTACGTCCCTCACACGAACATATCTGAATAGTATGAAGTCACTCTACATAACCGCCTAAGCTGTAGAACCACCTCTAAACATGTCGCATTTCACGCCTCCGGTGAAAACTTGAAGAGCATCGACATGGGTGCCTTCGTTGGTGATCAATTAAGAAGCCATTTCGGCCATGTTATTCTAGGTGTGGTCGCGTCACGGTTTAATCCATTTCGGTGTGCAGCTGCATCGTCAAGCATATATTCGTGGGTTCTCCTATTAAGCACACTGGGGAATAGTACAAACCAATTTATACTCCGTCCCATACGACTGCCCTGGATGGTACAAATGTGGCAACGAAATTATCGCTGCCAATTGGGAGATCACAGTAATGTTTTCAACACCCAAACGGGAGGTAAATTTTAAATCGCCTTTCATTTGAAGGAGACCATTGAGGATAAACATAGTGAAAAATCTATGATAGCATGTTTAAAAGCTGGCAAGCAAATCATCGAGACCCATTTCTATGCAAAACCTGCGTACCGTCTATGGCCATCGCGCGCAACTCATTACAACTTTAGAAGCCAAAATTTGCCGTCATTATTGGAACTCTACCTTGAGAATAGCTGTGCTATTATAGACTCGCTCGGAATAGCACGAATGAAGGTCACTCCTACGAAAACCACGTCCTCTGGTTTGCATTATTCGCTATTTGGAGGTCCTCCAATCTGAGGTACACCGGCCATACCTGTGACGTAGAACAGAAGCGTAACGAAAGAATCTGTAGGTGCTGGTTCTGCCCTATAAATCTCGAAATCAAAGATTTTGCCCGAACTCTGTCTCAGGGTCTCTCCCGGCTACCACCTACTTGCTGTTTGGCTGATGTCCATTTTTGTCATTTGCTTTCAAAACAGTCGATTAGCAAGCTTCATGCATCATCCACATTAACGAGCACCGGATCAGGTCTCGAATATCGGTGGACCTCCATGTCACTGATCGGACTTACTTATCACACCAGTACGGCTCAACCTGCGACATCTTTTCCGCTGGTAGATGCCGATCCCTTCAGATACAGTTGTGGACCCACTTCTCAGCATCTTTCACAATGCCGAGTTCCGGCATCCATCTTTTTCTCCGTTTTTCTTCCATCTGGCTCCTTCGCTTCTCTCTTGCACCATCGTACTCGTTTCATTGCATTTATCAAGCTGTCGCGGAAATAATTGCCGTTTTGATGTATGCTCAGAATAATTTTTCTCTCAATTCGAGCAATTTCAACACAACTTACGTAATATTCTGGTAGGGCTTTTCCTCCTCTTTGAAGTGCTAATTGAACATCCAGACTACCTCTTTCCTGGTTTTTTAATGGAGTCGCAAACAAATGGTGAGCCGACGTAGTTTTCGGGATCTCACAGCTAATTACTTTGAAGTCGACCACTCTGTGTAGGAGGGTTCCTCTAGTTTTGTTTTTGTTTTAGCTCGGAATCACCTTCTCAGAGGATCTTGCAGCAATTTTGAAACCCAAGAAAACCATGATCGTAATCGCAGGTTGTTGCTTGACAACCGAGCGTTGAGAACAGCCATGGAACCTAAACCGGATCCTACCATTCGGACAATCAGGGCAGGAATGTATGCTTACTATACTACATTTTCAAAACACTTAAATTCAATAGTCAGAGTAAGAAAGGTGAGGAAGTGATTACGCCACGATCTGACTGATGACAAGTCTCTCATCCCCTGTGACACCTTTCTCGCCAAATTTTTCTCCCAAAAACTACCACTTCGAGACCGCGTAACTGCTGCAAATGGAGCATTTATTCTGTACGATAACAGGAATCGCAAGTATATATACAGTCGCGGCCAAAAAGATGATCAGTGCCATTTCGACAGGAGGATTTTTTTGCTACAACTCACTTCTGGGTTGAGCTTTCCTGTTGGAATTTGGATATGTGTTGAGGCTCTACGGGTGCTTCCTACCAGCAGCTGATCTGGACAGAAACTTAATTTTGCTGGCTTTATTAAGCCTAAACATCAATTTTCTCGGCTTCTTTTGATTTTGTCCAATATGTTCCCAACCACTTCCGACAAAAATGAAGAGTTGATAGAGATTGGGCACATAAATGGCTATTTTTTCCACCAGATGTCATTGCTGCACTTTCCTTTGCTGCTCAAATGCGTGGACCAAAATAACCGATCAAATTTACCAAAAAATTTGTTTTATGTATCTCAAGAAGTTCTAAGGTTTCTATTTCAATGACAGAATGGTTGTTTGTGGTCGATATCACAGAAGTATCCACCATCGAAACGGTTGCTTTTTGTTTGAGATTATTGAAAACTGTTTTTTTTTCTCACTTTTTTGGGTTTTTCAGTAATCCCACTTCTTCTTGTGATGAGGAGGACTACGGATCGCAACTATTACAGGAAATTACTCACTCAAAATAAGATTTAGAATCACTTCTCTGCGAATAGAAAAGAGGCGATACAAACTAGAAAGCATCGTGATCACTGAAGTGGCGAATTTGGACTTGCAACGCAATAGTTCTGTTTGAAAGTAGTTGGCGCCAATATTATGTAGTGCGAAGAAAGAGTACTTCGACCCTTATCATTTCCTAAAATTTCGGCTGAATAGCTCAACCCCGAGTTGAGTTATAATGAAAAGATCCGCCTTCAATATGCCACTGAACATATCTTTTTGGTCGCGACTGTGTATATAGGTGGGAACGTACTCCCACCTCAAAGTTTCCTTAAAGGCAGCACCCACCGAAATTTTCGTGCCAGAGATTTGGTCGTTCTGGATATTCAGCAGTTGTTGCAAGAATTCTACGAAATTTGTACCACCGTAGCTATCAGTTTCCTCAAGATATAAAGAGATTAGATTTGTTCCAACGTGCCAACAGGATCAGTTGTAGCATGAAATGAATGTGTGTTTTTGTTTACAATCATTCTCTTTCCCTATGATAGCACTTGCTTTCATTTCCACCTCCTTCAATGGCAACCCCGGGCAACCCAGCCATTATTTCCAAACCTGTTAAACTAGTGGCATTGAACAGCTTTTTCGGTGGATCTGAAAAAAAAAACTGAACACTGTAGACACAACATTTACTGACCACCGTAGGAATATAACAAAATCAGAGAGGTCAAAATTTCTATGGGTGCTGCCTTCAAAGGCAGTGTGGAACCTCATGATGGGTACCCGGATACCAATAGAATCTGATCGTACTCGACAGGCTAATTCCAAAGATGTCCTTGAAATATGAAAAAAAACGTAATAAACCCCATTTTGAAGGCCGAATTCGATATTGGAGAAGAGTTTCCTTGCTAGGAAGCTAGAAGATGTGGAGCTGAGAAGATAGGACTGCACTTTAAAAGGAACTTCTCAGCAGTGGCTATTATCAACGGAACAAGTAGTACCATGTTGGTAAACCATGCAGCACTCCCAGCTAGCTTTCGCTGCAGATTGAAGCCTTTCGTACACTGGCCGAAGATCTCGCAATTCTCGACCAACAAATCCCATAAATTATGGGGTTCTCGACGTTTCCGTGCACCTTTGCGTTTATGGCTTGCATATGTTCAAATGAGGTGATGGTCCCAAAGGCGATCCCTGATGTGACACACCGTCTTTAACACCTCTCTTGATTCATCTCTATTATTAATCTCTGGATTACGTCTCCTTAATTCTATCGCTTCCGTAGCTTTTCTCTAGAAAGTCTGAGTGGGACGTCGATGGAGGACGATAACTGTGAAACTGAAATTTTTCTTCCGTAGTCAAAAGCCAAACATCGCGGATTAATTCCCAAGTCCGACTCTCTTTGAACCTCGGCATTATGACAGATTCTACTTCGCGTAGTTGTGAGCCATACACGAGGTTGTTATAATACCACTTTATTGGCTGACGTTTCGGCGTCCTCGCCCTGAAAAAATGAAGCCAATTCATGAAAGTATTCGGACAAACGCCGCCTCAGTCATGCTTGCAGATCCAGGTTATGCAACGAAACCACAAACCAACCCTAGTGAAACCTTCGACTAACCTCTCTACAAGTCCTACGGCCAGGTGATGTTGGACGACCGAACACGTGTGGATTTGAGTGTGAGACATTCTGCCAGAAGTCATATCTCAAGTCAGATGTTACACAATGCGAGATATGGGAGCAGTTCACAGGTGATGGTGAGGCACTCTTCTCTGCGATTCATTTCTGGATTTTTGCTGTGGATCCAAAACGCTTCGAAAGTCTCGCGTGCAGAGATCTCAGGCTCCGACGAAGGCAAGGACGCCGAAACATCAGCCAATAAAGTGATAATATAACAACCTCGTGTATGGCTCACAACTACACAAAGTAAAAGTCAAACAATTGCACAGATGCAAAGACAAATGGGAATTTTCAAATTTCCGGCCTTCGAATTCTGGACTGTCCGAATTTTCGGGGGATACCGAACTCCAGACTCTTCGAGCATTCGATTTTTGTATTTTCTGAAACCATCCATCTTTCGAATATTCATATCAAATTTAAATTCTATCCGGACATGTCGACGCTCAATGCGTCTCTATGCAGTGGTCCTCGAATCTTTATTTCAGGGGCAGAAACCTGCATAGTGCATAACGTCAAAGACCTCGAGCGAAACGCTTCTGAATGCACGGTGTTGGATCTAAACACCTACCTTGACAATAGCATAGTGCGCAGTGATAAATTTTTCGATGTGAGCCTACACTCAGACATGAAGGTACTTTCCACTCTCACCCTCGCGAACGTTTTAGTTCATCAAGAACATTGGAGAATATGATTGGTTTATGTTAAGAGGATGCGACTTAAGCAAGTTCACTGATCTCAGTGTGATAAAGCTCCATGACGGTAAGAATCTACTAACATCTTTCCTTGAAGTGCGTAAGCAATCGCCCTATCTTCAGGAGCGCATGTGTCCATTGAAAATACACAACTTGAGAAGCTACCAAAGTTTGAGTGGGAAGACGGTGCTAAGGTCACGTTTACAATAGTCGATAATCACAAATTAGACACTACCGAACTACTCGAAGAAATTAAGGCGAGGAAGCTTGAAGGTTCAAGAGTACAACGACCTTTAGGTGCGTTTCCAATCGTCCAACTTGCAATCGTGGCAAGGGCTTCGTAACATGATTCCAGGGAATTAGCAGATTTCGGATGAGCTACTATTCCATTAAAGTCCGTCATTCCGGTTGAAACCAGATTTTCGGACTTTTATCATAGCTCATATCATATGTTTACAACGCAAGCAAGAAGAATTATATAGACATTCTCCCGTGATATATACGGAGACCCCACTTTTTTCCCACGCCCCCTCCCGCCCACTTTCTGCGTCCGCCACTGATATATATATATATATTCTCTATGTAATAAAGCACTAGCGCCCTTGTGTACTTTGAACGTGTGGCTATGTGTCAGGGCTGCTACTGGTCAAACTCGCCGCCGCGACCACGCCCAACCTGTGACTCAAATAGGCAAGCGCAACAATGGAGGCAGCCATGGATTTATGCATGATCCCAGTGCGATTGCGAAATGGGCTGCCTGCCGCGCAGGGGAATAGCCGAGATTTGTGTATGTGGGTGTCCCTAGAAAATCAGCAAAACGTTTTCAGGCCGGTCTTTCTAGAAAAATTGTTGGAAACCGGCTTGAAGAAGGTCGCAACTATTTACCGGATTTTTTTCTCTTCAAGTTTTCTCTCTGCGAAGCAGGGAAAATCCCTTAGAATTTGAATTCTGGACCATTCTGCATGTGGGTGTTCCTGAAAAATCAGTAAAACGTTTTTAGGCCGGTCTTTCGAGGAGAATAGTTGGAAACCGGCTTGAAGAAGGTCGGCTATTTCCCGGATTTTCTTCCCTCCTCACAACCTCTCGCTGCCAAACAGGAAATGGAAAAAGGAACACAGTGGGACTCTTCAAGCAAAATGGTTGGAAATCAGCTAAGAATGGTCGCAACTGCGGAGTTCCTCCAGTATCACCGCTCTATCAAGTGGAAAAAAATCCCCAGTTGTTCAATGCTATGATATTTTTTGTGTCGGTCATTCGGAAGAATCAGTAATATAAATTCTGCGCTGACTCAAGGAAATAAGTGAAAAAGCTGGCTTGAAGATTTTCGTAACTATTTCCATCACCTTTTTTTTCTTAGTTTTCCTTCTCACATCCTCTCACTCGCATACAGACAAATCTTTCCCGCATTTGTTTTCCAAAGAAAATCTGCAAGCCGGCGCTGTGAACAGAGTTTTTTTTCAGAATAAATTGACTTGGGAAAAGTGGGGCTCAGTTCCTTCTCGAACGGTGATGATCAGGAATGGGCATGGAAGAGGGCTTACTGGCGCTGGATTTCACTTCGGGGCACATGTTTTTGTGCATTGACGGTCAGTCGTGGTCTAATCGAAAGGAAGACCGAGAATAGGGGTCAAATTCGAGCAGACAACGAAGCGGGTGGGGAATGTTGCCATAAAAGCCGACCTCACCTAAGAAGCCACTTCAGAGAGGCGAGAGAGGCGATTCAGCAAACTGTTCACCAGGTTCTTCGGGAAATCGCCCTCTACATCTTCTCAGGCGTCAATGATAACTGTTTTCAGCTCATCAGTTGTCCGAAATTGGCTATGATTGCAGTAAACCCTTCGTGCTAGGATCCTCGACAAATTCTCCATTGAGTTCAGGTCCGGGCCGCATGTGGGCCAATCCACGACGTCCACTCTATTCTCCGAAAGCCAGTCTTTGGTTGCCTGGTTGACATGCACTAGGGCGTTAACCTACGGGAATCTATAGCTCTGTCGACGATGTCCCTCAGAAACGGCAGTAAATGCCTCTGCAGAGTGTTCTGGTACTTCATCGAGTCCACTGGACTCGAAACGGAGGCTATCCCTAGTTTGTTCTCGGCAGAAAAATCACTTCAAACTATGAATGATCCGCTTCAATAGTTGCGGCGACTGAAGATGGCTGGGTTCCTTTGCAAACCGCCCAGAAGCTTTTCACGTCATCAGGTCCATTCATATTGAACCACTGCTCATCTGCGAAGATGATTTGATAGCATGTCTCAAAGCCTCATTCGTATTTCTCTGGCTTAGAAAATTACCACTACCGTGCTCCAATCTGTTGTCATGTTCCGAGCTGAACCGCATTTTGAAGAAAAGTCAGATGTGTAGCCTTTTCCGTAATTTCACTCGCAACATTTCTATTGCGGTATAGCGCCCCCAGATGGAGCTCTGCGAGACAGGGACCTCCAATTCTGTTCGGATCTGGTTGAGCGAAAAGCAACTGTTGGACGCTTGGCTGCTGATGTACCCCTGGTCATGAGACGTTTTGGCGTCTAGAGTCCTTCTTCTTGTTGCATATATTCGAATTCTGCAAATAAGTGGGAACGATGCAGTGAGTACGACCAGTCCTCGTCACGGTATCTCGACTACTTGGACCTGCATCGTTTACAGGCCGGATCTGAGCTTTCTCTTCTGTGTATAGCGATGCACCACGAGGGTTATTGAAAAAAAATGTGAAACCCACTACTTGCCATCCTTGCACACCCAAGCTGGGACGGCAAACTTTCATCAATCTTCATTATTCGTTAGTGGACGTATAGATATGAAACGTGGGAAAAACGGTAACACCGCATTTTAAAACCCTGGAAATAAGTGTGCGGTGTAGAAATTTGTGCCCCATAGTTATTTTATTCGCTGAATCTATTGCCAACCATAGAAAAATCTCAAAGTTGCTGCATGAAGCACAGCTGCAAAAATAGGGTGGTCGTATAGTTATGAAACGCAGCGTATGTATATATATATATATATCATGACTTA
>KN768119.1:0-12093 GCA_000816745.1 Ancylostoma duodenale | reverse complement strand
CTGAATTTCCATCTATACCAGGCTCTCTGTAAGGCAATGTACAAACCAGCTGCTTTCTTCAAGGGCATAATTCTTCCGTTGTGTGAGGTGAGACTACCCGCTTTTTATGTATTTCTTGATTTCTAGGACTATACTGTCAGGTGGAATTTTGCCGGTGATTCACTGGAATCTTTTAGGAATTTTGGATGTTTTTACTACTGATTGAAACGTGTTTCGTTGTATCTTTACAACTGTTTTCAGTCAGGAACGTGCACTCTACGTGAAGCGACTATATTCAGCTCTGTTCTTGCGAAAGTGTCGATCCCAATGTTTCATGCTGCTGCTGCAATGTTAAAGGTAAGTTGACAACACTACTCATTCTATCGACGTCAAATCTATTTGTTCAGATAGCTGAATTAGAGTACAACGGAGCCAATTCCGTGTTCCTTCGAGCACTCATCGACAAAAAATTCGCTCTTCCCTACAAGGCTATAGACGCGATTGTTTCTCACTTCCTAAGGTTGTTTATTATTTAAATACTTAACCATCGCCCTTCAAACTTGCTAATGCCATGGATACTGATCTAGGGCGTAACACTACACTGACAAAATAAAAACGAGACGTAGATGTTTGCTGATCAATACTTTTGCAATGATTTCGTGTAATTTTCTGGTATTTCTCAGTTCAATAGATTAGAGAACATCCAATGACGAATTTTCAGACGCGTAAATAACGTCAAGCTAGCGAATATAACTCTATTAGGTATCAAAAGCTACGGTCTCCCCAATCTTGACGCGAACTCAAAAATAACTTCCAGTTCCAGGTGTGGCACCATTCCACATCTGCGGATCCAAAATTTTCGAGGTTTTTCTTTGTTGAAACTTTGCATGGTAGGGTTATCTGCGCAGCTGACTACAAATATCATATCTTTTTTGTACAGTAACTCCATTTTTATAGGGTTAGAATAAGCTTACAGTAAATGGTACCTCAAAAAATCCCCTCGAATTATGCATAGAAGGGTTCTTTGAGGTGCTGAATATGAACGTCCTGTATCTTTTATATCATAGTGTAGATAGGACCTTTGAAAAATCATATTTGGATCCACTGTGTTCCTTATCGCGTTTACAGGATGAAGAATGACGAGCGAGATATGCCTGTGCTCTGGCATCAGTGTCTTCTCGCAGTTTGTCAACGGTACAAGAATGATTTGAGTCAGGAGCAAAAATCTGCCATAATCGATCTAACGAGGGTTAGTTGGCTCTAATGTTCTGTTTTTGTTCAATTCCTATTTCTTGTTTTTTTTTTCAGTACCAAAGTCACTACCTCATTTCTCCTGAAGTCCGACGTGAGCTCGAGTCCAAAGAGGGAGAAAGCAGTCGTATAGCGGTTACGAAGGTTGAAGTGGTTGCAAGAGAAAACGATAGCATGGAGTTTTAAAAATCGTTTATTCTGGAAATTTATATTTGTTGGAATTTTGGTTTCTTTTTTGTTGCTCCCTGTTACCAGTAATTGTTGAATTCGTTCCTGTTATACATGGAGATGTTGAATTCGTTCCTGTTATGCAAACAGAGTCTATTCGTGTTTTACATGCAGATTCTATTGTTTATTTTGTTACAGTACTTGTTTCCGAACAATAAATTCTATGAAAAGCCCAAGTTAGTGTGGGAACTTTGTTTCTTTTTTGACCGAAGCCTCTTTGGTTACGGTTTTGATATTGCATCTCTTACGTATATCCAAGTACCTGCTCTCAATATCACCTTCCAGACTTTGGAGCACATGTCTTCCACTGGGTTCCTGTAACTCTGTGGGACGGCCTCCAGAAATGCTTTCGAGAAGCCAGGCTCTCACTCGATGTCTTCATGCCTACTCGTTGCTGCCTTCCGCCTCTTCAACAGTGCCTCTTCAGTCACCTAAGAGATGGTGAGCTTGTAATACACCGGGTAGTCCTCATATCTGTTCCTCGAAGCTCCTCTTCCACCTGCTAATTGCTTTTTTCCTTGGTTGAGCATGCTATTTTCAGGACCACGTCATCTTCGAGTGAAACAGTACGTACTGCTGAGACCTCGACACAGCCTCGGTCACTCAGCATTTTGAGTGCATCTGATCTGGTCTCAGCTGCCCCTGTTTCTGTAAAGCCTTATTTGGAGTTGATGCGTCTTCATAAGCCAACAGGTGCGACTTTATTTCGCGTTCTACCTGACTTTCTCTCCATGTCATGCTGCTTTTCTTGATTCAGCTGAGAGGCAACATACTGTGAGAGGAATCGGCTGTTCTATGTCGTTGTACGTCAGGTTGCCTTTGGTTTTCAGGAACATGGTTGTTGTACTGGCCATGTACATGGTCAATCGCACTGGCTACCCCTGCAGGCCAGCTGCCTTCCCTGTACTACCTCATGCTGTTCGGAGTAGGATCCGTATTAATGCGCGGTGCAGGTTGCGTTATAAACGATCTGTGGGACAAGGATTTTGACAAGCGGGTTCGTTTCTCGGTACTCATACTATTTTGACAGCCAAAGTGGAGCTAACTTCGATAGTTTTCCTATGCAAGTTTCGTACAAATTGCTTTTTTAGAAGAATCTCTATCACTTATACCTGTTTCGCCACAGCTCTGTTGTTATTTTTATTTATGTTGCTGATGAAATCGTTTTTAGGTAGAGCGCACAAAAATGCGTCCACTAGCTTGTGGGACCTTGACTCAGCGTCAGGCGATCTATTTTTTGTCCGTTCTGTTGAGTACCTCTCTTGCTGTTCTGATGCAGTTGAACTGGTTTAGGTAAGCCGCTGCCTGTGTCCACTTGGCTTTAATTTTTAAGTTGTGCAAATTTGATTTAAATGCTTCGAATTCATACAGTTTTTGTTACAGCGTTGCTGTAGGTTCGGCATCAATGATTCTAGTAGTGGCATACCCGTTAGCAAAGCGATTCACCTATTGGCCTCAGTTTGTACTCGGTAAGATTTATTTCATTTGTTGGATAGGTATTCCTCGGTACTCCTCGTTAACTCTTGACCTACATTCAAAGTGCGTCGACACTTTCACATCTGATAGATGCGGGCCCGACACGAGTTGTGATTAGATTAACATCAAATCATGCTGCTGATTCAGAGCTAAATTTATGTCAATGATTCAGTGCAACAATAATTAGGGATTTTCATCAAACTAAGCACAGAGTGGGAATGAGTCTTGACTACTCCAAATAAACAAGTTATGAAAGCAAGCAATTTCCTCAGTTATAACGAATTTCCCGCGTTTGCTTCATCCACTACTAAAACACCATTTGTACATGTGCAAATAATTTGGGTCCCATATGACTGCAACCCTCAGTGATGCGTAGTTAAGAGCGGAAAATTTCAGATGTTTCGGATTTCATCAAAGTCACACAATTTTTAAAGAAATGGTTGACAGCACCAGCTTATAAAACTCAACATATGAGGCGGAGTGAAGACTTCGATACCGTTAAAGCTATGTTATACTTCGCCGCTAGACAATGCGTCGAAACAGGTTGAAGAATGAGGAAAGGCGAAATCGTTCTATCGAGCCCGCCATCTCGCAACGCGGATTCAGTCCCTAGCGTGGTTTTTCAAAGCGAAAGTGTTAGAGCATAACCGACGTCGTGTAGCGGGAAAAAAATTACCACGGCACAGCCGCATTATGCACGTGCATCCGCACGAGCACCTTTTGAGCACTTTGCATGTGTGCTGCGCTCGCGGAGCGACGAAGTGTGAACACATCCTAAGAGCATTTTAACTAGCAGAAGACAAGGTCATTCAGCGAAAAGAAGTAGTGCACTTGTGACCAAGTTTTGAATCAAAGTGGTCAGTACTTTCTTCCCATCCTGTAATTGTGCCTGCGTTGAATTCGTGCCGGGTCGTGTCGGTTTTTATTGTTCTTCCCTTTATCTGGCAGAACAACACAGATTTTTCTTTGATAGAGTTTGAACCTAAAAAAAATGGTAGTGTTCTACTTCATTTCTACTTCGTATGCAACAGTGTATCATGAAATAGTTTGTCGCTATCTGATGCATACCTAATTTTCATAATTTAGCTTTTTAAAATTTTTCTTCTAGTTTTTAAATTTTCTGCTTATTTATGCACCAACACCATTAAAAAAACACCTAAGTTGGTGTACTCAATCTTGCTAGATTAGCTTTAGAAAAGAGAAATCCAAATAAATACAAGAAAATTCATTTAACATTCGATCGCATTCGCCAGTTGTTGAAGCCAGTGCTCTGTTGAAAGGAGTTGTTTCGCTGTGAGGTGGGGTCCGAAATTCAGCTTTATCTCATTTTTTGACTATTTTTTCTGTTATCTACTGCTACTTCTTTGATTAGACCAAAGCCTAATGATGCCAACTCTATCCTATAATCTGTTTCACTACGGAAGATAGTTGGAGAAACGCCACAGAGAAGAAAAGGCGAGAGAGTACTTGGAAATTGGAGAGAGTAAAGAGAAAAATAGGCTATATATCCACGCTTACTCAATTATCGTCGTGTTTGAAACAGAGTATACGCAGCGAACATGTGCACGACTTCTTAATCCGCATGCGTGAAAAAGATAGATCGAATAATCTGTTGACAGACAGGTTTTCTAGACGATTGCAGCATAGATGAGGTCTATTAATACATTCGGTTTTTTTTTAACAAATTGAGTGGCAGTGTATGATTTTTTATGAGTTATGAGTTACACACAGCAAAAATTTCACTTTCGCTCGCACTAGTGTTTTTCAAATTTACTTCAGTTACAGAGAAATTTGTCATCTTTCCTAGGCACGCATCTGTGCTGTTTTGCCAGTCCATTTTCGTGTAGATGTAGATTTCTTGAAAGAAATGTAAACATTTGTTACAGGAGCTACACTCAACTGGGGTGTATTGATTGCATGGGCTGAGATGTTGCCTCAGGAACAATTTTTTACTGTATTGCCACTCTACTTCTCCACTGTACTTCATACTGTAATTTACGACACCATATATAGTCATCAGGTTCTTATGCATTTCCTGATCTATCATCTGTCACTTCTCTCGAGTTTGAGGGGGATTCTCGTCCTACTTGTTGTGTTGTGCACGCTGTGATTTCATCCCAGCGAGTCGCTTGATGGTGTGATTGAGGAGGTCTTGAGCTAACGAGGTGTTCCGTATGGTGTTGTGGTCGTGGTAGCAAACATAGTTTGGTGGGAAACTATGATAAACTCGCTGACTGTGGCGAAGTCTGTCTCTTCGCTGCTACAGAAATGTGTCTGCCAAAGAAAACAAAAATTTTGCCGTAGTGCATCACCTTCAATTTTTTCTTGTTATTGTGTGATCATTATTGGACCAGCAGGTGAAAGTTTTGATACATTAATAAGTGAGGAGGATGACGTCTAAGCAAGTAATTATTAAATCCAAAACAGGCAAATCAGCCATCTGAAATGAAGAGAACATTGTTCATTGGCAGTCCTGTCCTTCTTTCATTACCTTTATCAGTTAAGTGGTAAGTCAAGTTTTCATGCTTCATTCGATGGGAATAATCATAACTAGCAATTAAGTTGTTTTTCTTTAAAACTGAACTGCTATTTCGTAACCTTTTTCTCTCAGACTTCACTTATCACGAAGGTTATTTCGCATGTTGTGTTGCATTAGGTTGTCGCATAAGTTTCCCGTCTTATTTGAAACTTCTTTTCGAGTTTATTTTTCTTCTCCATTACAGTTAACGGTTAAGCGATACACATCATTATTGACTACAGCTGCGACGACGACTGTAGAGTTTCTTGGTAGCAGCTCCAAGTGAGTGGTTCCTTTGCAGTTCCACCAAACACTGAACATTGCCTTCCGAGAAGGTAATTCTCGTCTTGGAACCGGAAACCGGAATCCGAGTCCCCCACACTCTCATGTGTTTTACCTAAGGAAACCATTCCTCGTCATCGGTGACTAGGTTGTCAAGTCAAGTGAAAATCTGTGGAGACATCAAAAAGTTAAGAAACGCATCTCTTCGTATGTGGACCTTGTGACAACTCAGATCATGACGAATCGAATCCTTACAGCGTATTTTCTTATATCTCTCCAAAGTGATGTAGATTTGAGGAGTCGAACCTGCTTTGAGTTAACGACGGTTTTTTCGGTCATAATCGTAACAAAATGCTAAGACAATTCCGATATAGGTAGACTATTGCCCAACCTTTATATGACTTCTGATGATATGGACAGAAAGTTCAAGAGCAATCAGAAAAAGATTTGGCAAGGAAAAAGTGAGTGGCGGAAAATTTAGGCGACAACACAATATGCGCGACGAGTGAGAATCAAGTAATTTTCCAGCGATAGGAACTGATTTCAGAGCAAAAATGATTCGATTTTTATCTGAATCACTGAGATAGTCGACCCTTGATCACCTCGTTATTCCGCTAGATATGGCATGCTCTGGAAATCTTTTCCCACTAGAGATGTGAAGAGCTGTGATCAGCATCCGAAAAACACCCGTAAGTGAAGTCTGCGAGAGAAAAATCATATTGATAGACGGTATAGCGGGGAATTCTGCTCGTTTTCAGGTCTTTTTTCCTCTGTATAGCAGCTAACCATCTTCCCAGCGATTGCCCGCTTACAATCTATTCAACGTTTTAAGTTGTATACATAGGGTCCTAAGTGCACACTCAAGAATTCGAGTGCAGAACGGCGGGAGGGTGCAGTGGATAAAAACTATAAAATTTGCACGTCACTCAAAAGCACCTTGTTGTACCTCCTAATAGGCCAACTGGACTCAATTCAATTATAGAATTTTTTGTCATGTACCCGTTTGTCTTGGGTGTGCAAACAATTCTTCCGAGTGTGCTTCATTCAACATCATTCTTTCGTTGCTTCTTAGAAGCTTGCCCGAAATTGTGTTAGATCAGAACCTTTTGCCTTGCTTTACTGTCTATAAATTCCATCGGTAGAGGTGCAGATCTAGTTGTGCGTGCGCACCGTAGGTGAATTGTGAGGGTATAACTCGTTCAGCGCTCTGCTGTTTCAGTTCAGTAGAGCACTGGAATCAATACAACGATTCACATCAGCAACAGAAAATAGGAAGACCTTGTTTGATCACAGATGGTACTGAAGAGCAATTATCCAATCTGAGAACAGCTAAATGGTGGTCGAGTTCAGCAGTCACAATCCAGCCACTTACGCGCACGCGTCACAGAGTTTGCGATTCTACGGATGGAGTTTGTAGCCTCTACAGGGTTCTTCGTGTACCCATGTGCTTTTCGGTTTCGATTATTCACAGAGATCATTTGGCGCATACTTTTTGTTGTTGTGAGGTGGTCGATCAGCTACTTTCGGGTCTGGGGCGTTATGCCTGGACAGGGAGGTGCCGCCGAGCTCTGCAATTAGTCAGTTCGTCTAAATGGCCAATTGCTGATCTCTGCCGCACTGCCCTTACCAGGTACACCGCTCCACACCTGCCACGTTATGCAGTTGCTTGTGACAGACGGTGATGCCTTCGTGTCACACTCAGATTTCTTGCTGCAGGACTCACGTTCAACTGGGGTGCGCTTCTGGGCTGGTCGGCCATACAGGGGTCGCTCAGTTCTGTGCCGATTGCCCTCTACCTAGCTGCCCTTCAGTGGACTCTACTCTACGATACCATTTACGCACATCAGGTTACAATAGCTCACATTGCAAGAGTATTCCATGCCAATATGTGGTTCGCCCAAACTACCCAATGAAACATGTTGGCGTCGCTTGAAGTAACAGCCGTATTTGTAAGCAGGTGTATAACATGTTCCGGTGATTTTCTCGTCCATATATGTATTACTACCTTCAAACTCCTGCTTGAGTTAATCCTAGTGGAAACCTCATACGTCAGTTCGTTCAAAGTACGCTTTGTTGTGCAGCATGCAGTGTGGGACATCCCCTTCACGCTTCCATGTGGCTTCTTCTTCAACTTGTCTTTTGCAGTCACAAGAAAATCAATTTAGGATAAAGCCGATGATATTATGATAGGAGTAAAGTCCACTGCTCTTCGTTTCGGAGAGAACACAAAATTGTGGCTAACTGGATTTGGCAGCGCAGCTGTTGCCGGTCTCGGCCTTGCCGGACATTTGGCTGACCAAACATGGCCGTACTATGTTGCTTTAGCAGGTAGGCATTGAGCTTTCTTTCGTGACAATAGATGAATCAAAATTTGTTATTTAAGCAACGTCAGCGCAGTTAGGATGGCAAATCGGTACTGTTAATATCGATGACAGTAGCGACTGCTGGAAGAAGTTCAGATCTAATCAGTGGCTTGGCGCCATTTTATTCGCGGGAATTGTTGCCGGTACCCTTCTTAAGGAAGAGAAGAAAACAGATTTAAAGAAAGACGATAGTGATAATAAATCTTAATCGTTTCTCTTGACCATGTTTAGCTACAAAGAAGATGTATTGTAACAAGAAGCACGTTCTCACTTGAAATCAAAGGCGAAGCTTCACCGACCCAACTTCTTTTCAGTTGATGTTCATTTGAGATTCACGATAAAAGGTAATTGCAATGTACATACATGAACAGTCATTTCGTCTCCAAGGCACATAGCTTCGCTACAAGACCGGACAGCTGCAGCAGTGATGATAATCCTTCACTGATTCGCATGTGACACAACCCTATTTCCTAAAAGTATCATATTCAAGTACGAAAACAGAAATAAAATATATTGATAGTGGTAGTGAATGAAGGAGTGAATCATACCTTCATGAACTCCATTTTCACGTACTCAGGTAATGATACGGTTTTAGATACACGGAACATATTAGCTACAATGTCTTCGGGAGAGTAACCCATTCTGAAATAGCGAATATCATGTTCAAGTTTTTATAGGGACCACATAGGAGGTAATGCGAAGGATGGCTGAAAGCCTAACCTGTAAAAATCATGGACTATTTGAGCGGCTTCCCGGATATTTTGTTCCGCACATAACTTCAGCATGTTAGCCATTAGCTCCGGGTGTGGTTCATCACAAACCTATAGTCTGCCATACTAATTCCGGTAGAGACAAACTGCAAACACAACTCAAACCTTCAGGACGTTTTCAGCAGATACAAACTCGTACGCAGATACAGTGCACTGAAGATTATTTAGTGCCTGGAATCACAAAACTGTCGACATGCGAAACTTGGGAGCCTCAAATCAAAGAAATCGAGCAGTTACAGATAGGAAATCACCTGACGCATGTCTCCTTGTGCAGTGAAAAGAAGAGCGTTGAGGCCTTCGTCGTTGTAGCTGACCTGAGCATAATTTATTTTATAGTATGTGAGCACTTACAATCAGGTGTCAACAGTAGACGTGGGAAAGAAGACTGATTTTATCCAATGGACGTACTTGTCGGAAGTTGTATGGCGATACATTACAGTGCGATACTTACAGTCTGCGAGGTTCGTTTGGCAAAATCGCAGATGAGCTTGCCAAGTACCCAGACAAACAAAGTCCGTCAAATGTATTGCCAAATAAGGAGTCCCGCGAAATGAAATGCCAAGAAAACCTCTCCAAATGTATCGCCACGCAAACCTTGTCAATTGTGTTGCCAAGCAAAACAAACTTGCCGAATGTATGGTCAACCAAAAGGGCTATCAACGGCGCAAAAATTCCGACATCATCAAGGATCGTGTCATGATACCAATCTTCGGAGTCCATTGCCTTACCAGCTGAGCCATCCGGGTCGACACCGTCAATGGCTTTACCTCCAACTAGGAATGAAATGGATGTGTTATCCCACATAATCGTTACCTTGTTTCACCAACACAGTCCCTCGCCTTTTGTATTGCCAAACACCCGTGAAATGTATTGCCAAACTCATCCTTTCGCCAAATGTATCGCCATCAAACTTCAGTGTTAGGATGATTTGGACCATCTCACTTTGTACGTAACATAGTCATTATCAGGATCACTTCTTGCCGATGCAAGTGCAATAAGAAATACAATAATGTAATGGAGCACATATAGGGCACAAGGAGACACCCATATTTGTACATGAAAGAAAAATGCTTACATTTTCAGCTGCACAAACTTCCTCGAGTCTGTGAGCGAGCTGAGCATCGGTCAACTTGTGGAACCGCAGAATAGCACATCGAGACTGGACGGGTTCTCAAATGCGTAATCAAAAAGGGATGTGTAAAAGTTGAAACACAGGCAAATATGTAGTTCGGAATGATTAGTAGATAGTAACCAAGTCATTTTCTGATTTTCAATGAAAAAGTTTCGTTGGAGTTTCGAGGCAGTAGGAGGTCTATGAAAAGATATAAGTGGTGAAAACCACGCTTTGATAGAGCCTTTCGCTCTGATCACTAACCTATAATTTTGTCAGACTGGTTACAAGCTAGAGCAAATCGTGTCGTCTCACTGTAGTTCTCCATAGTACGACGCAGTGCCTGAAATCATTGGCAATAACTGTAGACTAATTGAAAGATCTCCAGCTACTCATATATAGGACACCCGTACACTTTCAGACCAGAGTATATCGGGCACACCATCGCATACTATCCCGTGCAGTTATAAGAGCATCGACTCGAACATTTTCACAGCTAGACATACTTCCGATTCTTTTTGGCGTTGACCTTATTGAATTGCGCTCTGCATGGTTGATCTCTCTCGTAACTCACGCCAAATACATAAATTTTGTTGTGCTCTAGCGGAGGAAGCGCATATCATGCGGAAACATTGTTCCAATACAACCAAAATCACGCAAGACTTGATGAATGCAGCCTAAGAAACGGGGAGTCAGTTAGGCTGATATTGGACGTGAATGAAACGCAGCTGAACTACACTATTTGGAAGTCGGACTAGCATGAAACAATGCGACAAGGACAACGATACCTGCTGAGCGCCCTCTGTCATTGAGTCAGCTTCATCCAAAATGATCAGCTTCTGACGTTTTGGAGGAAGAGTCACCTTGGTTTGGCAGAAGGTCTTGATTTTGTTTCGAACGACGTCGATTCCTCTTAAAAACTTATATCAATAATAAGGTCTTCATTTCACTTCCAGGATCGCCACGGCAATACCTGTCGTCAGAAGCGTTCAACTCTAAAACGGCGTTTTTTACATGTTCTCCCAACGACTCCCTTGCCATCGCCCAAATGGCAGTCGTCTTTCCGCATCCTGGAGGGCCCTGAAATAAATTTGATCTACATAAATCACAGAAAACTTTAGACATACAGTGGGCGTCGGTGGCGGTACGCTTCTCACGGACTCGAGAAGCACGCAGCGCAACCGCTCCTCTTTCGTTAGAACCCTCTCCGCGACCACAAACCATACGATTTTCTTGATATTATAGTTAACACCGAGAATTATCAATCAAGTAAACCCCGGTTTGCCATTAAAGCGCCGATTCCAGTGTGAGCGGCGCGGCCGCGCCGCGTATTTCCACGGCCGCGAAAAATGCACCGAGATCGACGCTCAATATAGCGAAATCGACTAATATACTCTACACATTGCTAAAAATAAAAACAATATACTGGATTCCATCGTCAGCAGCTGGATGAGGTAAAAGTGCCACACCACAGTGCTTATCAATGCAATATCAGTGCCTACCAATTCAAATTCTACAGAAAAAAGTGGTTTTTTATCAGCAAAACAAGGGATAATGAAATAGGAAACATATGTGAATCAATCTGCAAAGTGCGATGAATAAAAAAATGAAGCCGATCGTTTAAACGAAGCTACAAATTTAGTACTGCGCATTAGATAACTCTACAGTGCTCAGAATCAGTTTTCCTTCCTTCTAAATTTCTCACAATCAGCTAGTCCTACTCCCATAATCTCAAAAAGTTAATTTTGCTAGGACTCTTTTCGCAAACTCACCGACATAATGAAGTGGGGAGGATTGCCTTTTTCAACGAAGAATCCCAGCGATTGTATAATTTCTTCATTGCCAACGATTTCGGACAGTTTCTGAGGACGGTACTTCTCAACCCATGGGATCGTATCCTTGGACATCGTTTCGTTACTGCAAAAATGAGGATAAATCGTGATAATGCAGAAGGAATTTCACGAGTAGAAAGGACGAAATGAAAACGAAGACGAGCGGAAAAATTTGTATTCGCGCGCAAATCTTCAAAAAAGGTCGCGCTACAACTCGTCCACAACTGGACTGGAACCAGCTCGATCGCCGAGACTTGAGAAGTTCAAGCTTTCAGATTTGAAG
>KN768118.1:0-11630 GCA_000816745.1 Ancylostoma duodenale | reverse complement strand
ACAAGCTGTAGATCCAATATAAAAGACATAGACCTAGAACAATTAGCTTCTTTTGCAAAGAGTCCTATACTCACATCATACATGGAATTTCCCTCGATTTCACTTGTGATCCATTAGAAGGAAATAACTATAGCTGGTTTTTCCACAGGTGAAAAGATTGAGAAACTTACTGATCCACAAACTTAAAAGAAAAACGTCATTACTGGAGTTGTTGTAGATTCTCCTAAAAACAATCAGTTGGAATTTTCTTTGTGAGTTGACAACACGTTTGACTGGATAAATTACATTTTGTTTAATTAAATGCAGACTCTGGAGAAAGAGATACCGCCGAAACGTTAGAGTTGTGCCGCGCTGCGCCGCGCGATACGATGAAGAATAGGGCGCGGTAGAGCAGAGCGAGCTCGCGCAGCACATGCCGCAGAGGGGGGGGGGGCCTAGAGATTTTGCCTCGCGCGAGCCCTTCTAGGCATTTTGCGAGCTTGCTCTGCGAGTCGCGGAGTCGAATAGTCTGGGGTATTCGTTGCCGCGCGGCAAATCCAATGCAACTTTCAGAGCGAGATATTTCCCAAGCGCGAGTCGCCTTTCGCGCCACGCCGCGCCACAAATCGGAAAGTGTTTGAAACCCACTATGCACAATTAGAAGACGTATTCCTCTAACCATTCTACGGAATCCGCGACACAATCTCTAACAACATCTTATCAATTTCGACAACAATCACCTTGACCATTTTGACTCCCTTTGATCTTCGGGTATATCGAGCGGGCGCTACCAATCCTTCCATTTGTCCCTCTCGTGAGCCAGATTTGTCCAGTGGATTTTGCCTGCGCGAGGCGCACGCAGAGCATCGTATCTTTCTTTGAATGACTTCGATACTTAACCTGGCATAAGCAGCAGCGTCCCTGATCTTCGACTGTTGGCGTATCAGCTCTGGAGCGAGGTCGTTCATCACGTTGACTTCCCGACCGAGATAAACGTAGCTGGTGCATTAGTCGTTCCGTTGAGCGGGAATGGGGCATCCGGCACCCATCCGTTTCTCTTCGTCTTCGATTCAGTTGGAGACCAATCCTTCCTCACGCGTCGTCGAAGTCGCGCAGCATCCGTTCCGCTTCGCTAATGGTTAGTGTTATAAGGACACTGTCAACAGCGAAGCGAAGATGGTAAAGTCGCCGGCCATCAACTTGCACTCCCATGTTATCCCACTCTAGTCTCCGCATGATGTCTCCTAGAGTGGCACTGAATACGGCGCATTGTCGAACCCCCTCGACGTCGACGGTGATGTCGTCATAGAATGGAGAAATCCTGGTCTTGAAGTCGCTGTAGAGCTCACGAAATGGCTTTGTTCACATCGATGAACGTGAAACAAAGAGGCGTCTTATACTCTCGCGATACTTCGATGAGTCTAGTGGCTGTGTGTATGTGGTCGATCGTACTGAATCGTTTTCAAAACCCTGCTTCCTCGCATGACTGTCCTTCATCTAGTGTCCCTTCGATCCTGTTAGAGATCACTCGCGTGAAAAGCTGGTAGATGACGGATACTAGGCAGATCGGGCGACAATTGCCAATGCACTGCTGGTCTCCTTGCTTGTGTATGTAACTACATATTAGGTTGTCAGAAAAGTTTCCCGCCACTTAGTTCAGTATCTTGTATCTTCTCTTAAGATTGATTCGAAACTTCCCATCCTGTGTGTATATAAAGGTTGGTCAATAGTCTACTTACACCTAATTTGCCTTCGCATTTCGTTACGGTTATGACTGAAAAAATTGTCTTTGACTCCAAACAAGTTCGACTGCTTCTGCTTTACGAATTCAGAAAATGTAGCAAAGCAAGCGGTGCAACGAAGAAAATATGTGATGCAAAAGGCGCTTGGACTGTCTCTTACGACACGACAGAAGTTTGGTTGCGCAAGTTCAAGAACGGCAACTTCGACTTCGGTGACAAACGAGGGTCTTGTAGGCCGACCTAAGTGGATGACGAGCGCCTTCTGGAGCTGGTTGAAGAGAATCCGCGGCGTGACACCCGTGAGCTGGCAGAGGAACCCCAGTGCCATCACTACACTATAGCTGCCCATATGCATCGTCTCAGAAAGACATGGAAGTTTGGCGTATGGATATCTCATGATCTGAGTAGGCATCAGCTTCACGTGTGGAGGGATGCATGCATCAACTTTTTAACATTTCGACCAACTTTCGCCCGGCTCGACAACCTGGTCACCGGTGACGAGAAGTGGGTGGCCTACGTGAACGACATGCGGAAGCGCCAGTGGCTCGGACGTGGAGATCCTGGGATTCCAACACCAAAAACAGAACTCCATCCCAAGAAGGCAATGCATAGCGTTTGGTGGAAATGCAAGGGGATTATTCATTGGGAACCCCTACCACCGAATTTCACTGTTACAGACGAACTCTACTGCAGACAACTGGGTCGCGTCGCTGCGGCTCTACGTGGAAAGCAGGACGAAGTTTACTTTCCCCACTACAACGCTAAGCCACACATTGGGAAGGGGACCCAGCAAAAGCTTCAAACCCTGGGGTGGCATGTCCTGCCCCACTAATCGTACTCATCAAACCTGGTGCCAACAGATTACCATCTGCTCCTGTCGCACTTCAATCAAAAGCAAGGGAAAAAATTCGATAATATGGAGCAACTCAAAAAGTGACTCACAGAGTTTTATGGCTCAAAACCCCAAGATTTCTCAACAGGTGGATTCGGAAATTACCTGATAAATGGCAATATGTTGTCGATTATGATGGTGCATATAATTATTAATTGTTGGTTGTATTGAGGAAGAAAAATAAATTTGAATGAGAGATAAAAAATGGCGGGAAACTTTTCCGACAACCTAATACATACGAAATGTCTCTTCGATTAATCACCGCATATAACTGCATATGAAGTGTCTCTCCGTTTAGTCATAGTTTTAATGGAGCGCTTATTGCGGGAAGATGTTTTTGGTGAGCAGTTTTTTTCTAGTGACACATTATCGCTTTGCTTTCTCCGTCTCTTCCTTCATTACACACTATGTCTTAACCATGAAGAGAGTTCTGGTTGTTCTTTGTTGTGAAGATAGTATATGAGCTCCTTGTTGGTGACACCGTTGCCTTTGAATAAACGTCACCAGCCATGAGCCAGGAAATCTTGTGCAGCAACACGGTCCTGCTGGTCTTCCATTGGTTAGGTGCCTTGCATTCCGACAGGTATCACATGAAAAGCCTAGCCAAGATGGTTACAAGAACTGGCGGTAGGTTCTCCGGATGTTCCGAACGAATCCTGTACGATTCTTCACCGGCTTGATGGCATGCCGCACTTCGGAAAAGAGGACCGATGGGCCCACACATCCGTTCTCCCTAAGGTGACACGGAGGGAATTGAATATGGCTACCGAAGAGATCCGAGAAGAAGTCGTGAATGACCTTTTCCATTACCCGTCTAGATGAAGAAGATGTTCCGTCTGGGCGTCGGAGGAAGCTCACCTTGGTCTTACGATTGGCGAAGTCTCGGCAGGTGTTGCGGATGCTTTTCTCTGCCTCTGCGATTTCTGCCAACACTGCTGCTCCTCTCTCTTTAAGGTCTTCCTTTATCGCTTCTCTGCACCGTTTTGCGAGCTCGAAAGTTGATGGTGGTTGCTCGTAGCCCTCACGGCCTCACACTGGCGTATCAGCTCGAGGGTTTCATAAGACAATCGTTCCTTGGTGGATCTTGAATCGTCTGCGCTCTTAGCGCAGTCGCGGGGATGCTGAACAAGCCGATCGTACTCTTCGTCGTTGTTGTCGACAACCGTATCTACCCAAAGCTCGGTTAACGGAGTGAAGAGATTCCAATTTATGACGGGATTGGGATTTCACTTCTCAAATTTCGCGGCTTTATCCCTTTGCGCGAGAAGAAGAATCTTGCGCGAAGGAGGCGATGGTCTGGTCAAGTGTAGAACATCGGTACAACACCGACGTTGATCGAGCTGATCCTTCGATTGACGATGATTTGGTCAATTTCGTTATGGTACTCTCCACAGGGTGACTCCCACGTCCACCGGAGGGAGGCTGGCTTCTGAAAGTGTGAGTTACCATGGATGGTCTTCGCTGTCTTCCGATGATATACTCAGACAGCTTCTCGCCCTGATCGTTCCACTGTAGATCGTGGGTACCGATGGAAAGTTCCTCAGGCGTTCTCCTAGGGCTGACCTTTGCGTTGAATTCGCCAACGATGACCTTACAGAATATGCGGTCTTCACTGTTTGTCCAAGCTTCACTGCTCTTCCTTCCTCGCGTATACTCTTTAAACGTTATGATTGAAAAGCGAAATTCATCGAATTCTCCAGTAATTGTCCCCGAAGCTTGCGGCCGTGAACGTGAGCGAGCAGTACCTGATAGCAGCCCGTTTATGAAACGACACGGTCAAAGTACACAGAGGACTAATGAATTATAATATAGGGGATCTTTTTGAATGATCGGACGCTGTTACGAATTGCCTGTACTCTGCTCAGCCCTAGGTAGTCGGAGCCTGCCCGATTGATGAAAAGTGAGACCTACATTTCAGTTTTGCTCTAGGAAGACATGATCTCAGTTCTCCAACCCTTGTTATTGAGAGACTAAACACGCAGTACTTCTCAGGATTCAACGTCATAAAAACCTCGGATAAGTTTATGCAACATGAGAAGGTAAAATTTCGTGCTCCTCCAGCACAGGGAATGAGGCCGAGATTCATACTCCTTTCCTTAGCGGGAGGATTATTGTCGTACATAAAACTCTTTATCCTTATTAGGTTCTTCGATCCTCATACATTATTCAAGATGTTTCGCAGCCTTTCTTAATGCGAATGCTTTTAAAAGATATTTGCTATAGAAGGCAATAAATTAACATTTTAAATCAAGCTGAATTTAGATAACATATCTTTCTAAACTGTGAGCGTTCACTCATCATTCTCTATGCTGCATTCTTTCTACCATTTGAACTTCTACATCTTCTACATATGCATATAGGATCCGCAAATGGTTTTAGTTGTCGTGTCCCCCCCCCCCTCACCTCGATTTTAAAACATCACACATCATTTGAATTCGTCACATATGGACAACATTGACCCCTATATAGAAATCTGCTGTTTTCTGGCATATATCAAACATTCTGTTTCATTACAGTATCCTAATTCTAGTGATACTCTCTCTTCACCACTAGCTTCTACGGGAAATTTTCATCCCTATTTATGATTATCTGCGCTTCCGAAGATGTTATATGTATCTTCGTCGCTTGATCAATTTTAGATGACATTGATTGTTTTCAGAATCTACAACTGCTGTAACAATGATGTTTCTTTTTCTCGTATGTGGCCCACTAATTTTTTTCAATTTTTCAAAAGTTTCTAAGGAAAGAAAGTTCAGCTCTCTCTTCTTCAGAATGATGTAAAAATGAAAGCGAGGAAAATTCCTCTGTACAGTGTTGGATTTTTAAGGAGTCATTGCGAGAGCAGCTAGATGTTTCAGCTCTAACAACAACACTTAAAAAAAACTGCATTGTGTGGTGCGAAAGTATAGAAGTTGACGATTTTTGTAAAAAAGCAAAAAATTCAATCAGATTTGACCTAAGTGATTGCAGTTCATTTTTTCTTGAGCTAGGAAAACAATACAGATCTACTGCGGAGTACCTCATATATACAGGAGCCACAAGTTATTGTAAGTACAACGTTTTACCTGCCCTTAGTCATGCTTCATTATGCCCAGTTCAAACTCCTTTTTGACTGCAAGCTTATGGAAAAGCGAAGAAATCGCAGCCGGAAACTTTTGAGTGCTCTTTCAAAAAAATGCAAATGAGTGCCACTTATTTCGTACTGATCCGATCTCTTCTCACGATGAGTATTGAGGTCAGTTACCTCGACAAACTCGACATATCTTTAAACCTCGTTTCTTCCTTCATTCAAGGTAAGAAACCAAAGCCATTTATTGGTTCGAGATGAAGAAATTTGTTTGGTATGTACAATCACCTCTAAACAATTTCGCACAAAATTGATTGTTCCGGTAGTTGCAAGTACATATAGGAGAGGGCTACAGCTTCACAGTGCTCACCTTTACTCGCAAGTGATTTGCATAAAAATATGCTGATGTTTTCAGGTCCTTGCTGGAGGTTTAATCCAGTTCGCTGGTGAGTTCTCAAAAATGACTAAATTTTTACCAACACGAATCGTCAGTTAGTAACGAGGAAATTCCCATCTCACGGTGGCGGACGCCGAATGTGGACGAGAAAGGCGGTGGGGGGGGGAGAGGGTTGGAAAAATGTGATCTCAGTCGCTCTGGGGACCTGAATCGAAAATAAAAAGGGCTCAAATCTCAATTATAATACTGATGGGCTGTTGATTGTTTGCTAGTTGCCGCACAATTATAAGATACGTAGCGCTGTCAAAGGGCAAACCTTATTGAGGCTTATCTCCAGAGAACGGAACAACTACATAGTGCAGTAACTAGTGCTAAGCGGTGGAAGGACTTCAGGTGGGGATCACGACCCTAGATTTTTTTGGTATCGGGATGCGTGGCATGGAAGTGTTCATCTCTCCATGCTGGTCGACTTTACCTTATTACTCGAGTTGTGGTTGACTTCATGATGCGCGAATTACGTCACTCTCCTTCGATTTCGGAACTTACGTGGAGTTTGTTCGGGTCACGTAGATCCCGAGATTGCTCCGCGGAAGTCCCGAATGTTTGTCCGAGACAACTACAGGGTAGCGAGAGTTCAGAACATATAATCAGAATTCGGAAAAAGTCTAGCTGCATGAAAACGTGCATTTCTGAAAATTAGCAGGACTAAAATAAAAAAGTAGGAGGTATCAAAAAAGCCACCACTATTGAAATGATATTACAACAGCTCGAAACGGAACAATAGCTTACGACGAACACTGATACTACCAATTACTGCGGTTTACGAACAATTCACAATGAATAAAGCAATACAATTTACAAAATACGCCCTTTTTTCTACTTCCTCGACACTATTATCGTAAAAATTTGCCTACCTAAAGCATCCTGGTAATCTTACCAACTCATAATTTCAGATGTAGAACCTTTCTTCTCAGGAAGAAAGAAGTGCGGCAAAAATGAGGAATACCATTCATTTTCGGTTTCGGATTCATGCTATCCGAACTGCAAACATCCTTCACCAGCAAGTTTCCCTTTTTCATTCCTTCTTTTCACCAGCAAAAACTCTTGAATAATCATGCTTTCAAAGTTTTGTACATCTGCTTTTTTCTATTCCAATTTTGCTGTGTTTGGTTTGTTGATGTAATCTGATGTTTTTTGATGGGAATCTAGATAGAGTGTCCGGCGGGAGAAGTTAAAGATATATGCCACTGCAAGCCCGGATTCTTCCGCGATTCGAAAGGAAATTGCGTAAAGGACTGCTTTCACGGTAATATTTAGGAAGAAAGCTGAATTTTCTTTATAAAGCCAATGTTTTTTTCAAAAGTTTTAGCCTCTTTGGTTTTTAATTTTTTTACAAGTACAAAGGATTTAAGAAGACTCAGTAAGGTGGGAAATTCAGCTGATCTCCAGCTAATATGATGCCTCTTTGACTAGCTTTTTTAGTTCACATTTTTGGTTAAAGACAGATATATTTGCCATGCGTATTCTGCGACGAAACCAGTGCATATCAAAATAGCAGGATAAACAAAAAGGGAACAACAAAATTTTTTTCTCCAGCACAAAACTCCTCAGAATTTCTCTACAAAGGCTGTCATATGATAGCTGAATGTCAAATGTGCATAGCCAACCGAAATCGCTGAAAAATGCTTAAAAATTTTGGCTGTGCCAAAATTTGATTGCCGTTTTTTTCCCTCCAGCTTTTGTTTTCTTTTCGATTACTTATTGGAAAAATGTATTTCGCAATGGTTTCCTCGTTTTCCTTGTATCATCAGTCTCAGCAGGTAAGACAATTTCATACACTGTTCCTTCAAATTGAAAATTTCGTAACGGAGTAATAGATATGGTTCAGAGCCTTGCTATGACCCAAATGCAATACGAAAAACCTGTGGCGTGCCGCAGCATTGTCAGCCATCATGTAAGGAGCGAAAACCGGTAATTATCAGCTTTTCAGATACTGTTTTTTGCTCAAAACAGGAGTACTTCAGCCACTGTGTGAGAATAAGAGCTGTGTAAAGAATGCGTGCGAGTGCAAACCCGGATTCGTCTTGGACTTCTACACACTTTATTGCATCCCTGTTTCGGACTGCGAGTGCGTCCTCTTCTATTACACGTATTTTTCATCTTGAACGTCTGCACAAACACAGTCTCTTTTAGGAAACCAACTACACCAGGAACATTCAGGAGCCTGAACGAGACCTCCCGCCAACGCATCGTAAAGCTTTTCAGGAGAGTGTTCGCTGAAAAATGGAAATACGGAAAACAGCGAAATTCAGAGATGATTCAATGAAGAAGAACTGCAAGAAGTATTTTGAGTGACTGCGTGATTTTGATTATAAACGCCAATTCGTTCTCTGAATGTTTTCAAGGTCAGCAATTACCTCCCCACAAACACCTTCGGATAGAGCCGTGTTGCACCTATTTGTAAGCTTGTGATGACATGGCAATATCTTTGATTCATTATTGTCGCAAGCGGTCATCCGTACCAGTGCTTCGCCGACGTCCCGGTTACCAATGTCACCCGCATCTCCTGCTTTTTGTCCACTGTTATTGAGTTGAGAAACCTTCTAACGGGTTTCTATTATAGGATGCCTGTGTCGACATAAAGAAGCCACTTCAATAGGTAGTCTTAGTTTACATAGTTGCAGGAGCTTTACGTGCTTCAGCCATCTGTGTCCAGCATTTGAATTTGCCTTTGTACTTATCGACATATCGCACTATTGGAGTGATAGCTTTTCGTTCCGCTTCTATTATAAATTCCAGAAATGAACAAAGAATACTACTAAAGGAAAAAGTTCAGCTGATCTAATATTGGATGAAGTAGCAACGATGAACAGAGGAGAAATATAGTGACAAAAAGAATCGTTGTATCATCCGGCGATATACAGGGTGGCGCATTATTACTGTCCCACAATAAAAAAGGGGCAGAAATCGCATGAGAGCGCGTTCTGCAGCGACCTCTTCTATAATAAGTCATACCATCTAAGAAAACAAAAAGCACCACTTTCATTTCACGAACCTTCCTTTGACATAGATCAGAGCTCTCAGACTCTCAAGGTATGACTTCACTGTGGGCCGCACGCGACGTCTGCCTTCATCGATGAGAAGCTTCTCACGACTGAGTAGGTCCACAGTCCTCAGAATTATAAGATCTAGGAAGGAAGTTGTGAGGATTCCGAACCACTTTGTATATTTGTCACGCTGAACCCTCATTGGGAATGTGATTTTCGCTTAGATGGCGAATTTTTCCTATTTTCGTGGATATGAGCTTAAAATCCTCGAGATCGTGCACAAGGGTATACTGAATAATCATTTGCTTCCATGGCCTACAAAACACTATGGGACCGGTCACTGGATTCCTTGGCTGGCCTGGGCACATGCCAATCAGAACGAAAAATTTCTCATAATTGGGGCTTCATCCTTGTCAGCGCGACCGTCCTCACCCTTACCTCCGAGTGGTCGGCCATTTCTCCTGGATGGAACGATTTCGAGTTCTCGCTTTATGCTATGCTGGGAGAGAAGGCTTGCCTGAGAAAGCAGGCCAACATTCAATCTTTGATGATGTTACTGAAGAAAGCTCGGAGGGAAATCCCGCGAAGTCACGAACGACGCACAGCGATGAAATGTATGTACCAGGCGTCTGAGGGCTGTGATCCGCGTCAAAAGAGGGGACATCAAGTGGCACCAATGTTTTGGATTCCGCTGCAAGATAACGAACAATTCCCGAGGTAGTCCGCAAATGTGCGTTTGTACCTTTTCTGTGTCCTTTTTTTTACAGTGGGACAGTAACTATGTGCCACTCTGTATGGTTACCAACTGGAGGCTACAATGCATAAACTGCAAACAATTCTCACGCTTAGGTGAAATGAACAAAATGATCAAGACTCTGGGATATCTTGTGAAAGGGTCTGCTTGCAGTCGACAGCATTGGGGCTGCATTTGAGGTAGTAAGGCAAGCGCACGCAGTCTGGAACTAATGAGTGGCGTTGGGAGGCGGCACTTAGTTACCCGAGGTGCAGCCGGAGCGAGGCCTGCTGCATTCACCGATCATAGCAAATATCTTCCCGCTATGAACTATCTTTTAGCTCTCAGAGAACTTTAATTCCTTCCCATTACATGAGAATTGGTGAAATCAAGGATTCATGGAGGAAAATTAACTCTAAGAAGATTTATCGCCAATAGTAGTCAAAAATAAGGGCGAGGTTTCTCACTGTCATGACAATCACTACCAAAATTAGAGCATTTCATTGATGTCTTGGTGCCAAAAGTGACTGCGGAGCTCGCTCGTTTCCCTTCGTGCCAGATGCCATGGGTAACTAAGGACCCGCACCCAGTGGCGTTCCTCAACAAATACTAAACCTTGGAGACAAATTATCATCAATTCCTATTTTGATACTCTCACAGATTTGATGTAGTTCTAGAAGATAATGATACACAAGAAAGCCGTGAAGGCACATAAACCCGCACTTATTCGAGCGTCTCTCCAGAGGAGGTGAATGGGCTCCCACCGGTTACAGGATCTTGCCTTAATATTACCCTAAGCATATTCTAAATTTTAGATGGTTCTGCACAATCCCACTTAGCGTATTCCCAGACTTTGCGAGTCCAAAATGAAAAAAAAAATGAACTGGCGATATAAGAGATAAGGTTCGTGGAAATGATACGTATCGATTGCCACGTTACATCGCCAGGGATCGCTGCTAAACGGAGCTCATCGCCCGCACTCTCGTAGATGTGCCCAAAATGAACTGGCGATGTGAGTGATAGCGATTGTGGAAACCATGCCTATCGATCGCCACATCAGTTATCATTTCTCTCACGTCTGAAGTCTCCTCATTCACTTTATCCATCTATCCACTGCCGGCGGTCGTGGTGACCGCGACCACAGCCGGCTGTAGTGGCCTTCGCCACGATTGCTGGCGAAGTCTGGGGATACTCTTACGAGCATATTCAACCGAGAATTCGAAACACCTCAGGAGACGCTTCAGTAACCGGGATGTCTGTTTCCCTACATTATGATAATTATGTATTCCCGGCACATGCTCTTTCAATATTGGTTTGGCTGCGTTTGAGCGACCCGCTAAAGTGACGGCTTTGCAGCGCCCAAGGACAGGCCTTAAACTGTGGTATTACCTGCTGGTTACCTCACATATAGTGAAACTAAGCTGAAATTACGGTTTCTCAAAACATTTCAGGATCAGAGAGGCTGCTGGTAATAAAATATGTAGCTGCCGGTTTTACCTGCTGGCTAAACGGAAGTTATAGTGCAAATACTGGCACTCCTCGCAGTGTTTCGATCACTGGGCGAGAATGATTAAGATGTCAGATGAGTAGACTTCATCACTACATTTCTTATTCGCAAAGGAGGGATACAAACTTTTTTCCCTCCACGATTGAGAAACCTTGATCAGAAACTGGAACTGGTGGTAAATCATTAGCTTTGGCAAGTGTTGGTTCAGGTTTTCGCAAATTACCATCGTGATGGAAAGAAGTAGATAAAACAATCACTGGAAACCT
>KN768117.1:0-11627 GCA_000816745.1 Ancylostoma duodenale | reverse complement strand
GTTCAGTACAATTCGCTTGCTTTTAATGCCATAAAGGTTCTCGAGCGCTTCCTGGATATCCGGCTGAGAGCGATCGTCTCCAAAACGCCAAAGTAATGCGGGCTAGTTGAGGGATGCGTAATTATCGACATCACCAGTTGCCCGACTAGTTCGGTAACATAAGGAAAAAAAAACAACTTTGTTTCCTCTGTATCCTTGACCCTGAGAAGATGTTCGACTGTCCCCCAAATTCAAATGGATGCCTCTGCGACCACACCGAATTACGAAGGAATATGGGTGCTGGATCAAGTTGTACCAGAAGCCAACGTAGCGCAATCATCGGCATCGAGTTCCTCATTTGTCGGCACTAATACACTGTTACTGCTTCTCAATGAGGAAAACAACATCCAAGACATCCGAGAGTAGCATCAGTGGTCTCCTCAGTACGCGTGCGCTGTTATTGACCGCAAAGATGAAGGAGGACCTAGAAGCTTAACTCCAGGAGGGCCAATCGGAGCTGGGTAATGAGCACAAAGGTGGGGGTATCAAGCAAACCCTACCCACTACAGAGACGTACATGCTAAAGTCGCCACGAGTACCACGCTAAAATGTAACTGATGTTCTGTAGGGAAGTCCAACATAGCTCGCAATCAGATGCTGATAAACAGCAACTCTCATGAACCGCGCAATTCGAGTCAACTACAGGCAACACTGATAAAAAGTAAACGAAAAGTGATAAATTGTTAGCTATAAATGTAACTCCATGAGAGATACAAATAGATTATAACTGTTGGATATAGAATGAAAAAGTCACATCATCTGACTGGGCGCCAATGCTCAGCGGAAGGAAGTGAGCTTCGGTGGTCATCACGTAATTGTCAGGATCAAACGGGAGGTCTCCGGGCTCCGCAAAAATCATGTACAAGTATTTGAAAGTTTCTGAGAGGACAAATGAATCCATCCTGGAAACACATTTGAAGTTAAACTAACAAAATGTATTCTTCTCTAACGAACTAGTTTACCGGTCTTCGTGCGACATAGTGCGCACGTCCTTCACTCCAGCAAATCCACACGGTACTCTCACGTAATCGTTTATACTATCCATAACCTGGAATTTTTCCATCTCTTAACCTTCTGCCTTAAAAGATGAACAAAAGCGATTAGTAATCTTCTAGAAGTAAGAAAACGCGAATAGGTTAACACAAATTTTACCCTGTGTTATGAAACTTTTTTTGCAGAAAAAAAATCCGCTTATTCTGGAGGAGACCGCTACTGAACAGGCACAGCCACCCTGTCAAACGCTATCCGCTTATAGCAAAACTCGATATTAGGTGCCCGTTAACACTTTCACTAATAATTTTGCTCCCGTGTTTTTTTTTCTGTAATGTAATGCTCCCGTGTTTCCCGTAATTTTGCTCTTCTGTGCACCCTATCTGGCTTGCAGGTTTTACCAAGATTCATGAGAACTCACCTGCTTGGCAACTAGAAGGTAATGAGGGTCCTTTGTGGCTCGATAAAGAAAGTATGTACTTTCAATAAACTCTGGACGAATAGGATGCTCAGCCCAATGAACTTGGAAGTCATGGGTGAACGCTTCGGGAAGAAATTTGTGCTTCTACGAAATGAAAAATTTGTAAGTTCTACAACATCAACTGCAAAACCGTATGAAATTAACACAATCGACCAACCTGAACCACCTGGAAGAGCATTTCGTGCATCTCGACAGCCCTCCTCACATCACCCTTCAGGACCTGAAAAGGAACTGAAACTGCTTCACTCTAGAAGCTTTGGACTAAAGATATAGAATAGACAAGGTTACACAATAATGAATAGGAAATTCATGCCACAAGTGTGAGAGCGGTGGATAAACGATGCACATACCTGAAGACCAGGCCAGAATGCGAGAAGTGCATCCATAAACGAACGGGTGGCCACGGTGGGTCGGTGCATATGGACATCAACGAACAATGGGCCTTTATTCACATAACGCATAACTGCTTCGTAATGCTTCAAATAAAACGCAAGTTAGGTGACCAGCTAGCACAAAACTGAGATGAGAAGAAACAATAACAGGAGGCCAACCAACCCTTTCGAATCTTTCCAGGAAACTTTTATCACCAAGAAGAATATACGCCTTGAGGCAGTACTCGTAGTAAGAGTCGATTCCAGCACCGATTCCACTTTCTGAAGAAAGCAGATCATGAATTTTCTTCCCTCCACATCGAATCGGGATAAAGTCATAAGGTGGCCGAGTTCACCAAATCAAGTCTTGGTAGATCTTTTTCTCTTGAGAAAGTATAACTTGAAATGGTCAGCAGTCGAGCTGTATCGATGTTATTTGAATTCCTGCTCCCAATTTTGAACTTGAACGTTTTTTTGTTGTGAGTTTCTGCCTAATTACTTGATCTTTCGCACTCAAGACCATCAAGTCAAGAAACAGCCGTACCTCTTCGGACCCAGTCACCCGAATGTACATTCAAAACAGTGCCCATCAAGTCAGAAGCACGATGCCGTTGTCCCCACAGAAAATCCATAGCTTTCCTTGCCTAAAAGAGCTAATATAATTCTGTAAAACTGAAAAAAAGTGCAACTACAACAGAGAACAAACCTTCTCCTCATATATGCTGTTCCCAGTTAACCTCGAAAGTGCCGCCATCTCAAGAAGCATCGTGCCGCCACATGCAGTGCATGTGTCTCTTTGACGTTTGAGGTGATCTAGCATGCCATATCGAAGATTTATCTGAATTTGTTACATGAATACCATTTGCATGAACTAGCTAGCAATGCATCGCTTATGTAGGGGATGTACCTCCATAAACGATATAGTAATTTGGCATGGGAAATGGCCCTTCGGCGCAATTAACACATTCGCGACAATGCAGATTTTCCGCTCATGGCCACTTTGGACCAAAGCGATTTTCCGCTTGTTTCTCAAAAGAATTGTCGCAATTAGGGCATATTTGACATGCTGATCACAAAAATGTTACCTATTTCACTTGGTAGAACACTTTTGTGGTGTTACTGTATGTATACTGTAGAAACCGTAGAAGGACATTTTTCTCTCAGAATTCAACCAAATTTTATACAAGGGGGTTATTCGACATGCTAATTTAGAAAATGATATCCATTTTCTACCGTATCGCATTGCTGTTGGGTTACTGTAATCATAATGTTGTATGGGTTACTGTAATCATAATGTTGTATGAAGTGTTGGAGAGGTATCGCATCGGAATTTACCAGAAGCTCGGGTTATTTTACACTCCGATCTCGAATATGGCATCTATCCCAAATATGGATCTCAAATTCGTGTTCACCATGTCAAAACCCCCATTTGCCTAACCGAATTTGGTGGACAAACCACATATACAGTATGCCTACAGTAACCCTACAGTACTGCACTACGGTACAAAATGAATGTCGAATTCGTGCTCAGCATGTCAAACAACCCTATTCACTAAAGTTTCACTGAATTCCGTCACTAAATTGCACCTACAGTACACCTACAATAACCATACAGTAACACTACAGTAACATAATAATAGTGCTCTACGGTGCAAGATGAATAACGCATTCGTGTTCAGCACGTCAAGTGACCCCAAAGTTCATATTTGCAGTAGATGCTGTGAGAAAATACATCAACAGTATATACAGTATGCCCACAGTAACCCTATAATATCGCAGTTACGGTACAAAATGAATACCATTTCCGTGTTCAGCGGGTAGAATAACCCCTAGAGCCAGAATTTGGGAAAGTTCTATGTGAGAATAAGGGTTAAAACGGATACGACCCACCGGTGGGTCGTATCGTCCTCTACGTAACTTCCCGTACGACCCACCGGTGGGTCGTATTGTCCGTTATGTGTTAATGGTGATACAGGAACATGAGGTAAGAATGTTTTCTCTATATGAATATATATGCTTATTTCTCCTCCGCGGATGTTTTCGTTACCTTTTTCCAATGGAATTAATTTTGATTGACGTAAGTGAACCAAGTGATGACGATCTAAAGATTCAAAAAATGCTTCAAAAGCATACCTTTACAGCAACCTAAGAAGACTACTCACTGCTACTTGTAACTTTATTAGTACCATCTCCAGGTAAAAATATTTATTAGATCGAATTTTACTCATTTTTACTTTCGGTGCTATTGATCCCGGTAGGCCTACAATTACTTGGATGCAAAAAAAAAAACGAACTCAGCGGACAGTGTGGAAATCCATAATGAAACCATAAAGTAGGTAGGAAAAGAGAAAAGAGACAGCTAAAGACATTTCACAAAGAAGATAATTCAGATTTTTTCCTTCAAAGAGAAAAGGAGAGAAAAAGATGTATGAGCTCAACCTACCCTGCTGTATGGAATTCCAGAAGAAGTATTGAATGCCGGAAGCAGACGGTTTCCAATATCTTCAGCCATTTTGAGCAGCTGTCTATCATTGTACCACTTTAACCGAGTCGGATCTTTAGCGCGCAATAACTCTGCCAAAAGATGACCTGCAAAATATAATGAGAATTACGAGTTCGCTCTACCAGTTACCATACCTGTGACTGAACCAATCTACAGAGTGATACAGATGGGCGAGAATTGTTGCCTCCAATGATTCTTTTCTTGAAGGCATTTTTCATTGATCGTAAAAGATTTAAAGGGCGTAAACATGTAACAGCGCGCTCCAGACATAGGTTCGATAAACCGAGGCGAGTATCAACCCATCATCACTTTCGATGACGTCTAAGTGGAAGGGGAACGAACCATCGTTGACCATCATTGAGTTGCCTCCTTGAGATCACATACTTATAGCATACGTATTAACGTAATCAAGCATATCCTTTACCTAGCACTCATCGACATTATTACCCATGAATAACGTTGTTTATATTCAGCTACTATCCATAGCCAAAGGTAGAATAGTGGGGAGACGGGAAGCAGCCCTCTCAGAAAGTTCTCATAAAGGTTGCTTTCCTCAAGACCAGGAGAGGGGGGTAAGGGAAAAAGGTGAATTAATGATTATACTCTATTGCAAGTTTGTTCCTGATATGAATCCATTTCCTGCCGAAGCGCTGGAAAATGGAGAAGTAGGGTTTGGCTGGAAGCTCGTCATGGGCGAAAGTATGAGCACTTGGAGAAGAGTGCGGTCGTAGTGTTACAGGCAAAGGTTTGCTCTTCATGATAATTCATATCAGTTATCTCGAAATGCCCGCATCTACCGGCCATTTATTTATTTACTTGGAGACGCGGGCTAAGCCACGCGTAAATAAGTACAATGACATGTCAGTTACCATCAACATATGAAACGACATCAACATATTCATACATTCAATGGTTTAAAACGAGTTCTCCTGACAAGCTTTCTGAAAGCTTGCAAAGAGAATTCAATCAAATGCTCATTTTTAGCTAGCAACAAGTTGAACTCATTTACGGCTCTGTAAGTAAAGAATCTCGACCTGGCCTGTGACCTTGCAACTGGGACATAAAGCTTGAGCTTTCCTCTTCTGGTTCTCGTAAGCGGTACTCCAAAGAATTCAAAAGGATTCAAAGAAAGCTTTCCTTTAAGTATCTTGAACATCATTAACAAATCACTATTTCTCCTTCTACTTTGCAAGGTTGGTGAACCAAGTAACTTTGCTCTCTTCTCACAATTAGGTACTTGATCATAGTTCATTCTAAAGCATCTCATTACTAGTTTCCGCGTAAAACTGTTTTGAACACCTCCCAGGAAATTCATATCCATCTTCTTGAAAGGATTGAAAATAGTCGTTCCACACTCCACTATAGGTCGTACGTAGGATTTATAGGCATGCAAATAGACTTGAGGATTTGTAGTTCTCAAGACTTTGAACAAGTTATAAGTACGATAATTCGCCTTTTTAACTATGGCTCTAGAATGATTATCAAAACATAACTCGTTTATTATGAGAAAACCAAGGTCTCTTATTTCCTGGACCGGATTCAGGACTGCTGCTCTCAGTGTATATAAGGGGTGCCTGGAAGTTTCTTTCGTTCCAATAACCATATATTTAGTTTTTTCAGATGCAATGGGGAGTTCCCAAATATCAGCCCATTTATCTATGTAATCAACAGCTGCCTGAACAGCACATGAATCTTCAGCTTTCTCTAATCTTTTATAAATTTTTATGTCATCCGCATACATTTTCGCCGAAGTAGGCAGACTTTCTGCCACATTGATTTTTGTCGCCTAGCCATCGGCTCCAGGGAGAAGCTTCCTCTAATCTAAAGATTCTCTCAGCTTGTCCTCTTCAAATAGTTTCAGGAAGTACATGATGTCATGTGAAACTTTTTCTTCCCAAGGCTGCGGATCCACGAGAATTGGGGGAAATTTTAAACGTATGCCTACTTTGCGCACCTAGCGGGCTCAGGCGAAGCAGCCTGGCAGTAAGGTACGGTACTTAAGCAATAGCCTATAAGCTGTACCTATGGGAGGGATACAAGTGATGTCTCGAGTGAGCCTCTACCTTACTACTATTCCCGCCAAAGTTCCGGATTTTAAAATTTGGGGAAATTGCTCACGCTCCTTCGAAGAACTCGCCGTTTTCTCGGCGAAATAGTGTGCAAAATACGGAGACACCTCTGCATCCAATTATAGGAATGTTATTCATGAATCGACACAGAAAAAAAAAGCTCAGTACGCCTAGGATCGTACTATTTCAAAAGCTTCCCAGAGAATTCCGAAAAATGGCTCCAAAGTTAGGGAATCCGAAACACTGGCGGAGGGATTGCACTTTTCTGCCAAGCTACTTCGTTTGAGCCCGATAGGCGCGCAAAGTAGGCATACCTTCAAAGCTATGGCTCAGAAAAACCTCCACTTTTTTGACACCATCTCACACTTATCGGAGCTATAGTCCAAAAACGTCCTTGGAAACGAGTCTTTCATGGCCACTAAATGAAAATTCACTACGGCTCCTAGACAATCAGGCCCAAGTCTGGGTTTGGAAAAATTATCAAAGGGGGTCATACGGTGGAGGAAAAAAAGGGAGGGGGGTCGTAAAGGGGGATTGTGGCTGTGGTGGGATATTTCTGTACTAATTCTAGTAGTAGTACAGCCATACCTCCAACCAAGGCTGAATTTCGGGCTGTCATACGTGCGCTCGTACTGCTAGTCCTGCACATCTCCGAGAGGCGACAGCTTTTCTGTAGACCCTACCCAACTAAGCTCAGCGCGCGAGTTTCAGCTCTCCATGTTCAATAGGATCAATCCAGCACAGGAATTACAGGAGCGTGGTTTAGTCAATTAAAAATGGCATTTTGACGTCTTTTTAATGGCTAGATGGAATTAGGAAGGAGAACAACTGCGGAGAAAATAAAACACAATGCCTGAAAGCGCAAACCTTCAACTACTTGAAAGTGGGAGAAAACCGGCACCTCATTGAACTTTTTACTACAACTACCACCTCAGTAAATCTTCTTTTAATCATATTCATCTAAAACCGTACCTCTGAGCGAGGCAAAATTTCAGATGGTAATTTTTGTGCAGCGTACTGCCGGTCCTACTAACACTGCCGCTATAGTCCTCGAGGACTGTAGCACCTTGCGTCGCCGTCGCCGGCTACTGTGAGGCTGATACGCATCGATTGTGGGCGGAGCGGCGGCGGCGGCTGCCGTCGCCGACGACCGTGACGTCGGTGCCTATCGATTGGTCGCCAACATTGGCGATCGGCGGCCGCCAATGTTGGCGACTGCGGCGTCGGTGCGTATCAATTGTGAGGGATCGCAAACATTGGCGGCCGCCGCCGCCGGCGACGGCGATGCAAGGTGCTATACTCCTCGAGGAGTATAGCGCCAATGTAACTTCTGGGCCGACAAAAAGTCATTCCGGGCACTACATTCCACCGTCTTGGACCCACTCGAACTGCATTTTATTTTACGTCCTGCAAAAATTTTGGCCGTAGAGAAGATCGAAACTTTGATTGCGTGGAAGATGTCCTTCGATGTTTTTTTTTTTTTGTGAGGAAAAAGAACCTAATCAGTTGGGTAATTGAGAGCACACAAGTATTGTCTACGAAAGGGGACAGGGATAACGGTCGTATTTTTGCCAGGGGAGGGGGGAAGGTCGGCTTTTCTTCATCATCTCGCCTGAGCCTGTATATAACGGAGACAGGTATTCCTTATAGCGATAAGGCAAAGACAAAAAAGTGACTGTTGGAAGCTTCTACAGAAAAAAAAATGCGGCATGTGTTTAGTCAGATGATTGCTGCCATGCGTTGTCATGAGAAAAGAAGCAGAAATGGGGTAACTAACCAGAGAGAAGTCCACCAAGAACACGAATATTGGTTTCAAAAACAGAAACAATAAGATCGGAATCAAAACGGATGTTGTCCACCACCAACTTAACAGCTCGTTCGAATTCGTCTAATGCACCAACGACAACCAGTGTGTCCAAAGTGTCGATGAGAGTGAGGGAAAAGCTGAAAATACAATCGCGTACTACTCATCATATATTAAACTATTAATGCTATTACTACTGCGTAGGGTTTATTATTTAGAGTTTTGCACCTTATAATGATACTATCACACAGAATCACTTGAGAGAAAAAAAAAACATCTGGAGCGGTCTGCACGCAGACTTCGACCAAATTCCCCATTCAATCAATGATCTCTTTAATATTCGAGTGCTAAACATGAAAAGTAATACAGAACCTTACCCACAAACTTTTTTGCAGATGCAAAATCATTACAAGGTACCGAACACAATGACATAGATAAAATGTTCCAGAAACGACGATAATATGGTGTTCAAAGAGATCAGATGTCTGATTTGGCTTAAAAATGAGCATAGTTTAATGTTGTTTTGTGAGCTGTGAGGCGCAGAATTTTCATCTCATTTCCGTTTTCATCAACACTTCATCAGTGGCTCTTATGGCTTCGCGTCGCCCCCTCCCTTCCAAGTGATGGTCCTCACTGGGTCAGGCCTGAGCGTGAAGGTGGTCGAAGCCTCTCTGTCGGGGCATCCGACCTCTGGGGCAGTATACTTGTGACCGAATCGAATATATTCGAAGAAATGTTCGAACATTCGAATGATTCATTCATTCGGTTTTCCAACAAGAGGAGAAATTCGAACAATTCATTCATTCGACATTCTAGAAATACGGGTTATTCGAACAATTCATTCATTCGGGTTTTTCAAATCATAGGTTATTCGAACAGATCGTTTATTCGACTGGAAGAAAAGGGTATTCGAGCAGTTCGTCTAGATCTTTTAAAAGTGGCGGATTTAAACCATTGTTTTACTTGAACTGGGAACTGTTACGACATCGAGGGGAGTAGCATGTCGCATGCGCAAAGGATTACGTGGCGTGCCCTGAAGAGTCGTTGGGAACCCATTCCTCTCTTACAGAGCGCCTGCTATAATGTGTTATATCAAGAAACAAAAACAAAGTGATACTGGATTTTTGAAAACTTAGTGAATTTGTCTTTACTTTTTTCCTACCATCCTTATGTTGATTTAATTGCATCTTCCAAAAGCATGTATGGGTAAGCATAAAAGCACGTGAAGATGCCGAATTCTCGTAAGTGGTAGTTAATTGTAATGTCGATGGAGTTAAACGACAAATAGAAATTTTCAAACATTCATGTTCAGACCGAATATTCGAGTTGAATATATTCATTCATTCGCCATCCAGAAATCTTCCGTTATTCGAACTATTCATTCATTCGGGTACTCCGAAATGCTTGATATTCGAACAATTCATTCATTCGCACATTGTCAAAAGTGGAATATGCGAACTATTCATATTTCGAATAATTGAAATAATGCAATATTCGAATTATTCAAAAGTTCGAACATTTGAAAAATTGTCGAATATTCCCAAGTATAGTATGCGCATCAAATTGAAAAAGACACAAGTTATTTATGGATGTAGAACAAAACTATGCTGCTTAGAGACATTCTCGCGGAGTAGGAGATACCATACCACTCCCGACGGAAGTGGTAGGATGGTCCCCCAGTGTGAACCAAATGGGAGTGTCTCTGCAAAAACAGAACGAGAAGTAGCGATGCTCATAGGAGTTACTATTGCACACCCAACAATTTGGCAACACGTTATTTCAGGTATACTATACATTTTTCTTTGTTTTCTTCCGTAAAAGTAGTGAAAAAATATTCAGAGAATATTCAAAGCCTCCACCAATGTATTTTATGAACTGTAGGCTCCAACAGGTTGCTACAGCTTTGGTCAGATCAAACATGATAAAATATATAACTTCACACTAAGTTAACCAAGTCAAGTTAATCTACACAGAGCACGTTGAATAATTTTTTTTCTGAAATCGATGACAGGCGGGTGTACGAACAACTAAACGGCATAATGCCACTGATTTCTGTGTAAAACAAGTAGCAATCGACATCAAATTGTAAAATCAGGCACGAAATACAAGATAACTCCTCAAAAATGATGCTTCCTCTTGCCCCCGAGTAAGGGGAAGAATTTCTCCCTGGAGGGACCCGTAAAATGCAGCGCGAGAGACCGCCTGTCTAACTAAGTTGGCGCGGTGGGACACCGAAGAGGCAAACGCTGGTATCAGCATGCACAGCAATATGTATGTCCGCAGGAAGGTGGCAATTCCTTGCATTCTACCAACAGCCATAATTCTTCAACAACCAGTTACACAGTAAACAACTTAATTCAGGAGAGAAAATTTCCGTGAGTGCTGCTTCTAAGTCTAGAACAGCTGCATATTTGCAGAGCATGCGAATCACTCATTTTTGATCGGACTCTATGAAAAATGACTGGTACTGCATAAACTCACTCAACTCTCCGCAACTTCTACACAATAAAAGGATTTCTAAGACAGTGCCTCCGAAAGATGCTCATCTCAATTTCCCGACAAAAAAACAACCCTGGGTTGCGAAGATGGGAGAAAAGGTGTAGTAAAGCACATGTTCGAAAGCGGAACAAATGGGAAAACAGAATGCGTCAACCAAATCAGGCCTTAATGTGAGCCAATGTCACAAAAAATGGGCAACAGTAAAGATATCGCCAGCTAATACAAGTAAGTAATCAAGATGAAAATAACCCACTTCCCAAGACTATCATCAACATCGCCTCGACTTGGAGTGACTCCTCGTATACGCCCACGACATGAAAGCGGCATTAATTCATCTGCTGGATATGCATACTTCATATATGATTGATATCCATGCATAAACATTTGATAGGCTTGTTCCCTGGAAACATCAACTATCTAAACTCCGTTGGAACAGCAAATAAAGGATAAATATTAAGTTGTAACATAGGTTTCCGCTATTTTTGTATGTGGGTTTCTGACAGCTCCTCATGGATCAATGTCAGGTGAATTTTGCATATGCCTATATATTATCCCAAAGCGCATGATCTCACGAACATTCAGAAATTTGGAACCTGTATTTCCGTTCAATCTTACAAAAAAAAATGATTCTAAGACAAAATGGATCATAACGTTGCCCGAGGTTGATTATAAACGCGGCGAGGTAGTGTTGAGATCATCCTCATTCTTTAGAGTGTTGACCGAATCGAATAATATTCGAATAATTATTCGAATATTCGTTTATTCGAAACATTCGAATATTCGAAAAATCAGAATATTCGGATTATTCGAATATTCGACGCTTTCAAAATATTCGTTTATTCGAATATTCGAATATTCGACGCTTTCAAAA
>KN768116.1:0-12138 GCA_000816745.1 Ancylostoma duodenale | reverse complement strand
ATCACTTCAATTTAAACAACTGCCAGCTAAACATAAATCATTTCATGAGATCGTTTGCACTGATTCGGTCATATCCAATTATTAATAGCCCCTGGGAATGTGGAGAATGCGAGCGAAGCGAGCATCAACATAAGTCTGGAAGTCCGGCGTCAGCCGGACGGCCAGACTGGTTGTAATAAAATGAGTATAGCCCTGGCACGACAGCAGCATTGCGAACAAACGACCCAAAGACAAGATGATGTCAAGGCACAGCATTGTCCCAAATTGAAGGGCTAACTGCATCATGTTAACGGTTACCCAGGAAGAGGATGCATCATCGGGAGGATTGATAATTTCATATCCATGGGTATGATTACCCATGGTTAGTAGCTGAGTATAGAGAACGTCATGTAACGGTGAACAGGCTCATAGGTCCCAAGTGAGAGTAGATTTGGGCACTTTAACGTTTTTTCAAGGGGTAACCCTAATGATGTCTAAGGGTTCAGGTGTAACTTCATACAGGTAAAGGAAGGGCAGTGCAAAAACGCTCACCACAGGTTTCCACAAAATGGCACTATGTATTCTATCGAAAACAAAATCTTTAAATAAATCATATGCGAACTCACCACAATTCTTTGTTCAGCCAACTCTTCGTTGATCCAGTAGATCAGCAAGGATATCAGCTCCCGTACCTTGCGATCTTCGCTGGACTCTTTCGTTAAATAGCGCCTTATCTCTCCTGAAAAAGTAGTTTATTTTGGCGCTTTGGTTCTACTCAACAAAGGACAAATGCTCTTGGCAGATGCTTTGGGAGTCCAGTAGTGATCAATTTCATTCCTTTTGTCCAATATAAGCTATGGATTAATTGAAACATAGTGTTGCCATAAAATTTTGAGAGTAATAAGGGCATGAATTTTTTCGTAGTTCAGTTCAGTTCCAGAGCTTAAAAGTAGAAGAAGAAGCTTTTAGAAGAAGAAGCTTTCAGAAGCTCAAGTACAAGTGGAATTCCATTAAACTGGGAATCAGCTATAAACAAGATTAAATTTGACTTGGTAAGAGCACCAGAAAAGCTTACCCTCATCAAGAGTCAGATTCTTTGCCAATGCTGGTACCAGGCAAGCATCGATGGACTCTCGACCCTCAATCTCGATCTGAAAGTCAGCATTTCCCAATACTAGCGTGTTCAAGCCTAAAACGTAACCCAACACAATCATCCTTACTTCTAGGGCCTCATCTTCCTCTGTTGGCTCAGCATTCTCGTGCGCTGGCTTCTTTTTTCGAGTCAATGTCCCAGTCAATTTGTCCACTATTGAGTCGCTCTGCAAATTACATCATCAAATGATACAGTTGCGGGAGGCATGGGCTCTAATTGGCGCGGATTTATAAGATGCAGGAAAATCTTTCTTTTGAGTGCATTACAAAGGAATTTCCTTGTCTTCCATAGCTGTTCTGTGGCTAACCAAGACACAGGGCTCACCTTCCTGCTCCTCATCGTGTCTGTTGGACCTGGCGTCCGCCTCATAGCGGCCGACATCTGTAACAGTGCAGTGAATTCAAGGATGTTTCATACATAAGTATACTGACAAAATTGTGGCGGAAGCAGCCCGCCACAGCTCTTTGAGACTTAAAAATCAAACATCAGAACAGAAACAAAGAAATAACCAGTAGCGAGTAGAATATTATGAGATAGAAGCTATGAAAAGATGAGGAACTGAGCAATGCCTTTCAAGAAAACGAAGCATCTATGGTAGAAGCGTTAGGTTCATATGTGTACCGCTCGCAAACCAGAGAACGTTTGAAGAAAAGTTGGGACCTTCGTCGGAGAGGGACAGACGGATTTTCAAAAAATAAGGAAAAATAGTTTCAAGAAAAATAGTAACAACAAAACAGGGGACTGAATACAAGCTAACATAATGATTCTATTTGCTGAAAGAATCTTGGAAAATTTGTTTACTCACCCTTACCACAGGGTATCGCAACCGAAATTAGTCTTGAGATCGAATAAAAATCGAATGTTAAATAATTCAATGAATAAGACGGAACCCGATCCAAAAAAAATCGAGAGTTGAAATAGGGAAAGCCTCAAACACTTTCTCAACATCTTTTAATAGTTACACCTCTCCAACTTGTTAAGAAATTTCCACTTATTTGAAATCGAATTTTCGAATTAGAATATATCTAATGCAATATTCGGTTTTCTTACAAACCGGAGCCTATTTGTATATTATTTTTTCTCCTCTTTCTGTTCTCCTCTTTTTTCATGCCAACTGCGTCAGCTTAATCATTTCAATTCAAACGCTCGATTTTGTTTTGCTCTTCACAGTCTAGGCCTGCTAGGATATGCGTACAAAATTTAAATCAGTTTTGAGAAAAAGGGGTCTTACACTTTATGCAGCTACGTAATGCTCAGTTCTTTCAAACGTGAGCTGTGCCAGAAACCGATGTATATACTGTTCCTCCTCGCTCATTTCTGCTATGCATACATATCTATCCGCTTAGAAACATGTGGGCTAAGCTTTCGTGTACAGTGGATAGGCAACGAATATAATGAAAGTTGTGGAGTTCGCTGAAGCTTTTTATGCAGAAACTTCGACTCTCTCGCTAATCCGAAGTGAATATGAAACAATTACTTTAACAACAAAGAATTGTTTGAGAACATCCATTCTCCACTTTTTATGGGGAGGGTGCAGTTCAAGATACGTATAATATAGATACCCTGAAACATTTCTCACAATCAGTAAACTGGAACCCTCTGAAACAGCAGCTCCTGCCCTTTTATGCCGCTAGGTAGGGAGTTTTCCGCTTGAATCGACATGACTAGGACTAGTGGTGTTGTCATTTCGTCCACAACTAGTAACAGTAGTGTGTACTGTACCAGTTTCACTCCAGCATCTACAAAAACCTTCTGCGCGGACGATTTGCGTAAATAGTGGAGTGTGAATAGAAATTCTAGGAAGTGCATCAGTCTCTTGGTTTCAACCTCAAGCTTGTAAATACTGCATCTACTCGAAAAGATTTTTTTTTAAATGTAGAGATGAAAGGAAACCAAATTAGTGCCAAAAAACGTATTTTTGTTGGGTATACTTCACTACTTCACAAGGATACGTAGCTGTGTTGTGTAAGTCTCTGATAATTTGTAAAAAAAAAAACATCGAGAAGGTAGAGAAAAGCAACTCAAAACAATAGTAGCGACTATTCCAGAGACAAACCAGTAGATCATAAGACTAAACTGCTTACCTACCTACATCTGCATTTGTCATTCCTACGATTTTCATCTATAGGAAACAATGACAAACGTCACGAAACCAAATGAATTGAAGGTCACTCGTGTAAGCGCAACTGCGCTTTCCAGAATGGAGTTATGCAGCTTAGACCCTATCATTAATACGGAACTAATCATGAAGAACGATGCCGAATAGAATACAAAACTCCCAATGTTGAGCATTTCTATCAGAAGCTATTTTACTAGCTACGATTCTTCTAGGAACACCCATAGACTAAATCGCATGAAGAACCTGTCGGCCAAAATTCTCTAAATACGGTTGACAAAAATCTAGTTGATCAAGAGATTAAGATTAAAAAATGAATCGATGAAAAATTCAATTTTGAGCACTATGAATAAACATCCAAAAAAACAATAGCAGAAATGAGGAATAAAACAAGGCAGTATGGAAATTTGCTTTACCAACAACGTATTTTCGAAAAGATTCGAGAAAAATACAATCTGTTGTGCACCTGCTTATATAAGGCAAATAAGTGGAGTTTTAAATGGTTGGAGATTCTGATATCATGTTGAAGACCACGACCATAACTGGTCGAAAGAAAGTAAACGCTCTGAATAGCTTCAAATCGTTCACATGTAAAACGATGTTTAAAGGCACCTATATTTTCATGTCCAAGACTTCGAGTTCCACAGCATGAACAATTGTCCCAATGAGTCATCGAAAATCAGCAACGATCTGACTGAGAAAAGAAACTCAAAAAAATCGAAAATAAAGAGCTGGATAAAAACGAGAGGAAACAAAAAAAAACAAAAACGGGTTTTCCAGCATTGACCAATCCTAGGAGATGTGTGAGGTGCGAGATCCATAAAAACCACGCTCTTTCTTCATGACAAGACCAGCTTTCTTCCCAACTTTCTTGCATTCCCACTCCGCGCAAATCAAATATTCTTTGCTAACGGAAGGAATCGGGACCAATCAGAACCGTTTTTTCTTACACTTTTGCAAAATGGTCGCTTTCGTTCTCACTATACTGCTAAACTCAGGAGCAGCAAAAGCACAAATTGAGAAAGCGCTGGCTTTACATGAGTCATAACCATGTAACGGGAAAACATTACACACGTCGTTTTTACGGAGACTAGGTCCGTATTAAAGGCGTTCTGCTAAGTAGGATAGAATGAAACGTAAACAATGGCATCAAGAGGGGGAGAAAATGAGTGAAAATGAGGTAAAAAACCTGGAAAAAGATCTCTACCTCATAACTTTCTGCGTGCAGCATTCTGTTAGTGATAAGAATGTTGTTACCATTGGAAAAACTAAGGATGAAACAGGAAATTCGTCCGAGGGCACAACATAACTGTTTCTCAACTTTTTAATTGGCAGAAACTGCAGAAAAAACTTTCTCTTGACATGTAGAAGTTATATAAGAATAGCTAAACCACCTTCATTCACGAATGGTTTGGTAAGAACCCAGCATAGGCGAGAAAAAAGTCGTAAAAAAAGCCACTATTTTCTGCAATTATAATTCTGCAGAGCTAATTAGACAGAATACTGTCATAACCATGTCATGGTCATTTATGTTACTTTATTTGATGAAAAAGAAAGAAAACTGAAGAGGAGCTGTCACGTCAAATTGGCAAAGATCACGTCTACATTATAGATGAGCAGGAGAATCGTTCCAGAACGGAATCGAGAATAGGACAGCTGTTCAGTTGCGGGGGATGGCGAGGCATTACACCAATGCCTGCGATCAATACTCGGACAACGCTTCTGGTGCGACCCGAGATGTTTGTGTTGTTTCGCGGCAGCGTCGACTACACGTTCGGGTCCGCGCACATCGGTTTAACGACTAAGGCTAACGATGTCCCACACTCCCAGATATTTACAAGTAAGAAAACCCTTCTGGAAACCACTGAAGACTTACAATTGTCAAAAAACCGCGTTCTTTCCTGGAAATAGTGGATGAGAACACTGGTTCTGCGCTAAAACATAATATAATATAATTTATTCCACCATCACAACATCGTACAAACAGAAACAGGAGGCTGCATAAAGCAGAATTAGATCAGGTACACTAAAACACTTTGTATCGACCAGTTGGTCCACCGCGTTGCATTTGCGCTGTCTGTAAGGAAGTTATTAATTACTTTTTGAAAACACATCGGAATTGAAAACATGCCTCAAAAAAAAAAAAAAAACTAAACCAGCTGTCGGAATGCATCTTTCATTATTCGGACGATTTCTTCCTTAGCACATTTCAAATTCCTCTCATGTCGTGCTTCTAACAATAGATACAATTTCCTTTCTCCATCTTTTGGTTCCTTTCCTGGTGGATAATGAGAACCTTTCACCGAAATACCGACATCAGCAAACTCGGAAATGTGACCCAGTGATTCCTGCAATGTTGACGAATCAACCGACAACGACAGAATAGTTGCTTGCACCCGTAATTAGTGAAAACGGTTACAATAAAAAGGGACCCATTTTAGAAATTTTGAATTAAATTATTATATTTTATCGGCACTGCCATGAACCATTTTGTGGCTTCTTTAATCTATTTTTCATACCAGTGCAAAATCCCCCCCCCCCCATGTGTTCAACTGTTTGAGCACAATAACTTGACCAACCACTTGGAAACATGACTTCTTCGCTTTTAGGCATAACTTAGGCGTGTCTGACGAAGCTACCCACCCTGCTGCACACGCGATATCGTACTTGCTGAGGAAAATCGTTGATGTCGAGCTCTTCTTCGAAGTATTGCCACTCTTCTTCTTGACTAGTGGTGGGAAGTGCCTCTCCTGAAGGTGTCGAATAAAATAAACTGAGCAAACAATAATACTAAAGTACTAATACATATTACTAACACAGGAAATACAATCTGTTCTAACAAAGACTGCTGAAAACCTAAACTAACTGCACCACTTACCTCCCATGTAATTGAGTTTCTCATTTAATTTATCAGCTAACTGCTTAGCAATCATCTTTGACGTCATTTCGATCGGAGCAATATCACCACCCTAAAACTTCTTTTTTTTTCCTTGGGAAAACTTTTCGAAAAATGCATCTCGAAATGGAACCAGCCTTCATGATAGCTTCCGCAGCCTTCTGTGCAGCGTCCTTCTCGGCAGGAGCATTGAGGTTCCTTAATGTTGCCAGTTTCTCCGCCATTGCCTTTGCTTTTGCTACCTTCAACCAGAGCAATATTCAAAAAATTCCAATCGAACTAAAAAAAGAAGAGTAAAGATAGTACAAAGCCAACCTTATCCTCAACATCGGCATTCTTCTTCAACCCATTCTGTCCCATTTGTCCCTCGACAACCCTTCGTTTCGACTTGATCATCATAGACAATTGCTCATCTAGCTCATCATCGTCGTCGGCACCGTGTTCCATACCACAAACCTAAACAACACTTACACAATCTAAACGTTATAGTTTATAGTATAACTGCATTCCCAAAAAAAAATTACAGAGACCATCTACTCAAAACCTGAAGTATGCAGAAACATAGAAATTGCAAGGAAATGCAAAGAAAATGAACCAACCAATCGAGTCATCTTCTTCTTTGTTGCTTCTGCCTCTGCTTCATCTTCGTCATACTTATAGCCACTGCCAGCGAAGCTGAAGATGCGAAATGAATACGAAACCTAGAGAAATCTAAATGAAAAACCAACCCTTTTCCTCCCAAGTGCACTTCTTTCCCTTGCGCCGCCATCTCTGCTTTGAACTTTTCAAACATTGCCTTGAGTTCAGGGGGTGGCTTCGCTCCCGCTGTTTCAAAAGCCCGGCACACTTCTCCTGCCATGCGTTCCTGATCTGGAAATAATGTATTTTAAGGTCCCCAGTTGAAATTACCGGATTGTTTTTCGTTAAAGTGAAAATACTAGAATTCAGTTGTACTACAGGGGCCATCGAAAAAGGATTGGCTAATGCTATAAGAGTAAGGGAAGCGAATTTTGCGATCTTATGTAGCCACTCAATGGAGAGACGAATAAACTCATGCTGGCAGTACAAGTGAATGAACTTTTATTCACAGCTGTGACGAGATAAAGTTTGAACTTTTATTCTCAGCTGTGACGAGATAAAGTTTTCATCCTGGCTATGAGATAAAGTTCTCATCCTGGTTTTAAAAACGTTACTAAGAACAGGATATGATCCGTATGTGTTGAGCTAACACATTTGTTAAAGCAACATAAAGTCAGATCTCTATAAGCTCATAGTCAACAAATCGTTATAATAAACTTATACTTACGTTCTGGCAGAATGAACGTATATGCGTAACCCTTGTTTCCAGCACGTCCTGTTCTTCCCACCTGAAACCAAACGGAATAATTGGAAGTTTACAGCAGCTGTAATCCAAGGGAAATAAGCTATTAAGAAAAAAAAGTAGTTGTTCCAACAACTCAATCTATGGATGCTTCAATGTGTTGAAATTTCAGATAGTAACACCCCATCCCCATCCCGTATACCATTTCTTTCACTTCTTTTCTTTCTAGAGGAATTTCTGGGACCAAAATCGAAATTCAAGACGAACTCAATTCACTGCTCACTCACCCTATGAACATAGTCCTCATAATGATTAGGGCAATCGTAGTTTACCACTAATATGAGATTTTTCACATCGAGGCCACGCGCAGCGACAGATGTGGCAACCTGAACAACATATGTAATAGGTGACGCTTGAAGAGCTCACAAGGACTCAAAATTTAAAATGAATGTGTCCACAATCAGAAAGTACGTACCAAAATTTTAATGTTGCCAGTCTTGAAATCCGTAATGGTGGAATCTCTGTCAAACTGATCGATCCCTCCATGTAGGGGAGCGCAGGAATAGCCATTACGCATTAATTGGGAAACAATGTCATCGGCCTGTAAAAGAAGATGAAGGAAAATCAAAACGATGTGATCATTGCGATGAGTTCACTTTACTAGATATGTCATTTGGCTACATAACTTTCAACGGACTCTGAAAAAAAAAGGCTTTTTTATGACTACTATAACAACGACCAGAAATGATTAAGGGAACGATGATCCCATTTACGATTACTCAAAAAAGTGATTTTCTACAAACTGCAAGTAGTAAGATTTCCTATTCCTTGCCAACGTAGACAAAAAAAATGATCCAAAGGCAAAAACACTGCATAACATGCATGAATGCATAACATAAGTGAACGCATTCTCACCTTTTCTTGCTTGTCAACGAAAACAATGACGTTTCCTTGTTCGTAGTATATTCCGAGCAGTTCGAGCAGTTTCAGCAGTTTTTGATGTTCTTCGCAAATTACGGCGTTTTGGGTCACATCGGCACAAACAACACTCTTGCCACCAACCTATACAAAACGATTAGAGAATGCACCAACCAGTACGCAGGACAAGTTTGAAGCTTGTAAGTATACCTGGATCTCTATCGGTTTATCCAGGATCTTCCTTGCGAGAGCTTCCATTTGGCGAGGGAAAGTTGCAGAGAACAACACAGTTTGGCGATCTGGTCGGATGTTATTGATGATTTTCATTACCTTAAAATAGTGAGAAGTTTATTTGAGGGATCTTCAGTGAGAAAAAGCTTTGTCACCTGAGGTTCAAAGCCCATATCAAACATTCGATCTGCTTCGTCCAAGACTAAATATGTGACACGACGTAAATTCGTCACCTTACCTAAATGAAGGATTATTGTACGAGAACACAAGGTACTGGAACATGAGCCTATTATTACTCACCACTGTTAGCTGCAAGCATATCTATCATTCTTCCTGGCGTGCAGACAATCACTTCAGCACCTCGCTTCAAGTCAGCAATTTGTTCCGATATTCCTACACCGCCATACACGCATACAACCCGAATATCAAGAACCTTAAGGATTTTATAAGTGAAGAAAGTGAGTCCTATCGCTAATAATAGTAATCGTTAATAATAGAACAATAGTAATTCAACATCTTTCCTTAAGCACATATGGAATCTCTACGCCCTTCTCATCCTTATTTCACACTTCACCCCTTTTTAATATTGCCTCTGTAAACAGCACATGGCCATAGTAAATATCAAAGTCACAGGAACTACAAAATACTATGAAATGTTGGAAGTAAAGAAGGACGGAGAAACTAGATACCTTCGCGAATTTGTTCGCTTCTTTCCAAGTCTGCATAGCAAGTTCGCGAGTAGGAGACATAATAAGCGCTGCAAAGATTCTGATAAGAAGATCAGGACTAAAAAAGTGAAAGGCAACTAACCGATAGGTCCATCGAGCTCCTCCAGTTCGGGTTGGTCAAGAATATGACGGAACATTGGCAAAAGGAACGCAAGTGTTTTTCCTGATCCTGTCTTGGCAATACCAATGATGTCGCGACCTGCCATGATGCAAGGAATTGCTTGAGCTTGAATTGGCGTTGGTTTGGTGTAGTTATGTCTTAATACGAAACAGATTAATCATGTTGTCCCATAAGCTAAATTGAATTCAATGTCGGTTATATTTAAAACAGCTCCTAAGAGCAGTAGAAACGGAGGTGATGACTAGAAACCTACTTCTTAAGCTGTTGAAGGATCTTGAATTCGACACCACACTGAGCCCAGGTTTTGATAGGTTTCGGACATTTGTTTCCTTTGACCTCAATGCCATCTAATTCTTCTCTATAAGCTCGCACCTCAGCTTTTGTCATCTTCGCTATTTCAGGAGTCTGAAAAATCTTCGGTGTAGGATAGACATCTCTTCAGTATGTGTTGAAGTAGACACCTATTAAGAAATCAATCCATATTTCAGCTTAAACTAGCATCTCACGGGGCATCTCTTGTAATCTGTTTTAATGCCTCACCCAGAAGAAAGTATTTCTTTGTGTAATTCAAAATCAGTTCGTTAAAAATTACAATCAAGAAATGAGGACTATGAAAGCCCCACAGGCTCTCGTACTAATAGGAGGAGCCTAAAATTCAGTGTAGGTTCCGACCAATTAGGATCTACGAAGTCATAGGTGTAGGAACACCGTTATAGCAAACGAGACATAAAAGAGATTCTGTTCAACTAATTTGAAACACAAATTAATGGTGCCATTGTGGGAGTAGGCCGTACTGTGATACTTGAGCTTTTGTAATAAGGAACGTCTGAATTTCAACGATTACATAGCTACTTCGTCGAAAATCTTAAAGCTGTTGTTCAAGGCTACAGGCCATGGTATTAGTAGATGAAACATTTATTAGCAACATTGTGCGCCTGCGATTTCACAGAGAAAATGTTTTGTTTACTGACAGATCACCACTGTTGGTATTGCAGAGCCTTCTCAGTAACAAGCGAAAGCGGAAGAAATCGCGTTGATGGCGTGTAAATATTGCAGAATGTCGTTGCTGGTTCATGATTGTGCCATCAGGAAAAAAATTACAGGAGGGTTGATGCTTTATAGTCACATTCCCACAAAATCCAACTCCATTGCCCTATTCCCATAATTAAAGTAGAACACTGCTTCATGGGAGTGAAGGGCGTGCACAGGAGCATATGTAATAATATGAGAACATAACTATCATTATGCAAGCAAATTTATTCCTAATGCTCCATGGAATAAATTCATTAAATTCATAATACTCAGAAATCCACCTCATCTACTACCCGATTTTTCGAACGACTGATGGTTAATCCTCCTCTAATCCTCTGAATTTCCGGACAATTCAATCTGCTCTAAGTATTTATGCACATGCATATGTGAGACCATCAATCGTAAGCAGCAGCCATGCCTGGTCTATTCTTCCAAAGCAAAAATATAATAATAGACAGGAAGCAAACCTCGACATAGAAGTCTTTCCGGAATGGTCGGTAATAGATTTTCGAGTGATCTGTCACTGGTAACATACGACCTTTGTGACACAGACTTGCAGCAGCCTAGACAGATACAGTCATACAGTCACATATAACATAATGATATTTGTCAAAAACAAAGAAGTAAAGCCATACCTGCTCCATATCAATATCCTCGACAACGAAGTCTGACCTGTCTTCGTTCTCAAGAACAGTTCCTTTGTCTTTCTCTTTAGATGCGTTAATTGTAACAACTCGTACGGCTCCCTGAACAAGATACGATATGAATATGACAGTATTTGGAAAACAAGACGGAATCTCAAGGAAATCACCGTTGGTCTATCTTTCTGCAAATCCTTCCTTAACCCACTCATGAAAGCGTCGAGAGGATCCTCTTCCTCTTCCTCAACAGCGGCTGGCCTGGAAAGACTGCTGTATTCATAGAAGTTTCATAAAACTTTGTCAGGTCAGAAAAAAAGAATTACAGCGCTACCGCTGAAAGTTTGATAAAAACTCTGAGATCCAGTATCTAGCTACTGAGGTTCTCAGAGTGGAATAGTGTCAACAATTTAACCGTTATATCCTTGAGTGAAGGCGAAACCATATATCAAAAAAAAAAGATTATCGATAGCTTCTGGTCACTCAGTAACAATGCGACGGCATAGGGGAACGCATTGGTGGTACAACCTTCTAGCAATCTTGTTTTTGAAATTTTGAATTACGGCGGTTCGAAGAGCTCCCAAACTGAGGCAGGTCCGTCTTCCCCATGCCCAAAACCCACCCCCTTCGATGTTTGCCGCGGCGCAACATTGACGAACTTACCCCAAATTGAAAGAAAGAACTAAGCAAGAAAGAACCGACTCGACTCGAGACTAACATGACTGAACAAAATTCAATATTCCACGGAGCATGAAGAAAATATAAGAGCTATGTACGTGCAAAAATAAAAAAAAACCGTAGTACATCTCGCCTAGTCCTTATTTCGAACATATAAAACATATCGCACGGAAAAGACCTCACTTTTTCTCTTCCTTCTCGCTTTCTTTGGTGTCCTCTGTTTTCACGCCATTTCCACCATCTTCCATGTCATCATCATCGTCATCCTCGAGGCTCCACATCTTCTTTTCAGGTTTGTCTGTACCATTGCTGGTGGAGCACTAAGAA
>KN768115.1:0-11721 GCA_000816745.1 Ancylostoma duodenale | reverse complement strand
TTTATGGAGCTAGATGAGGCTCGATCCTCGCGGGACCCGCACCTTTGGCGTCCTCGCACACTGTGCGGTTTATATCTCCAGTGGCCGAGTGATGTATACAGTGTCCAATGATGAAAGCAAGAGACAAACATTGCCTTCAGGATTTCGCGGCAAGCCCCTGTGATCTGCTGGCGGTTCCGCAGCCATCCGATGGGACGGGGGTGGGGAGGGGGGACAATACTTTTATACAGTAATGGCGGTAAATTTGATACACCTTAGAGTGGAGTGAGCTGACAAGGGAAGGATACTTCATCAGTGTAGCCTTTCGTAGCGAGATGTATACCACCCTACGCAGCTCGCGACGCTGATTTCAAATCTGTTTTTATCTGTCCCTAAATTTGTCCCTGTGAGGAGTTATACTCGTTTTTCGTTTTAAAGTCTCTCGCTCTTCAGGATCAACAACGCTGGTTCAGTTCCTGTGAGTAAGTGCTGTTTTGCATTTTCCCTGCACCTACTGCTTTCCTCTGGAAATCAATTCTATGCAGTTTTATAAGGTTTTCCACCTACAAATTGATCTTTCGGAAGTATGGAACCATTTGGCAAGATTCTCATTACCGAATTTGGAAAAGGTGACACTGCTCATTTGACCCAGTGTACGAAAATTAATCTTCACCAGTTTATGCGCATTTATGGAAGAATGATACAAAGTGTCCAAAACGAAATAGCTTCTCATAGTGTGAGCAGCGAATGAAAAAGAGCAAATTCGGTGATGAGGATCCTTCCAAATGGTTCCAAACTTTCAAAAGATCAATTTGTTGGTGGAAAACCTTATAAAACTGCATAGAATGGATTTCCAGAGGAAAACAGTAGGTGCAGGGAAAATGCAAAACAGCACTTACTCAGAGGAACTGAACCAGCATTGTTGATCCTGAAAAGCGAGAGACTTACCATTGCCTCACGGCTTACATGGGACATCCCCCCAGTGCGCCCTACTCAACATAGAAAACGAGTACAACTCACAGAGACAAATTTAGGGGTAGATAAAAAAAGATTTGAAATCAGAGTCGCGAGTTGCGTAAGGTGGTATACATCTACCTACGAAAGGCCATACTGATGAAGTATCCTTCCCTTGTGAGATTTATGAGCCCTCCAAGTATTACATTTCCTTATATATCGGCTCGTGGCTAAACACAGCATAACTGTACTCGATGTTCTCGATTCTCACTGAAGAATCTTCTATCATCCATGTTTCCAGATGAAGGATCTGAAAAAATGCTTGAAAAATGAGTGGTTTTAGCAGAAGCAGAGAAGAAGAGAAAAGAGGGAGAGAGCGGAAGTGATACAATGGCAGCGGCATGAGAAGAGCGAAAAGAACGACCAAATATAACATTGCCAAAGCGCAGTGCTATGAATGTGCGAAAACTCCACCGATAGCAGAACACAGTAATAAACTGTTAGAGGGAAGAATAAACAGATGGAGAGAAAGCAGTGTGAGTGGAACAACTAAAATTAAGCGTGAAAACGTGTGAATCAATATCCACACTCGATTACTGATTGCGTTAATAGGCCATAGGTGGCCACATAGTGATGAAGATACTGATTCACTGTGGTTTCTTTTCACAAACGAGAGGCATTAATGGTGTCAGAATCTTTTCCATTGACGATCAGGTGCTTGAGTCCTTCTGGAAGAGCCAAGATGAGAACCGTCCAACAGTCCCCCACGATTGTCGTTCCTGACTGAATGTATCTTGTGATCAGTCCCGAAGAAATTTCGGTGTTTCGCTTCCGTACAAGAGGGAAGAATGGCCTACTGCTGCCCCTCCAAATGGACTTTGGTGATGACGAACCCGATGGCCGCGATTGTATTAGGTTGTAGCGAAAGTTCTTGCGGTTTTTGGAACAGTATATTTTCTTGACTTTTCAAAAACAGGGAAGCACAATAAGAAGTGCATAAATCACCATCACTTACTGCCACTCTTCGCCCATTTTTGGAGAGTCTTTCGATGCTCTCGGCTTAGAACTGTCCTGGCATTGAGTAGGAAAAGTTGCCCAACCAGCGATCCAAGTCATCTTCATTATCGAACGCTCTACCTTGTATGGCATTAGAGGGGGACAGGAGAATGTGCTTATCTTTCGAGATAAGGTATGAGCTGTATTTGGGTAAGTCAGGACTCTCCATCCAAAGCCGGGTAGCTTCTAGCGATTCCCAGTTTCACTATGTGGTGAGCATCGTCGTGTAGAAATCGGACCTTACCGTGATTCGGACTCTTCTCTGCGATTTTTCCGGCCAATCTATCCGGCTGCTGATAGCACAGGTCTAGTGTGACGGCAGTGTCGCATGGCAGTAGCGCTTAGTGGACGATGCCTCTGCTGTCACGCCAGGCAGTGACCACAACCTTCAGACGGTGATCACCCGTCTTCGGCTGCGGCTCAGGCTGCTCATCCTTATCAACTTAGTGTCGATGGTGCTTGGTGTTGACGCACAGACACCACTTCTAGTCTCCTGTAAAGATGGACTTCAGCCGGTTTTCGATGCTCCTGTAAGAAGGCAATTCAGTAGCCACCTGTGCACACCCCTGGAGACCGCACCTGGTCAAATCATGATCACTCACTGTGATAATTTTTTAACCTCGCCCAACTGACGCAGGTGGTCGGCGTTGGTGGTAAAAGGAGCACCCAAGACCTGTGACCTTTCACGTGTAGTTTGACGTGGATCTGAATCTGCCAGCTGCTACAGTTGACCATAGTCGACTACGGATGCGCATCCCGATCAGGTGAAACATTGGGGTTTAATACGCCAATACAAAGACGCCTGAACCAAATCTTGTGCAGTGCATTCGGTCAATTTACCCTCCCCAAATACAGCGTTAATACGGCGACTGGATGCGGCTGCTGATTCCCCAGATTTGAAGTCGTTTAGTGAAAGGTGGCAAAAATACTGCGTGGAAAGCTCCATATTTCTGGACGGGACTGACTGTGCAGGAGTTTGCAGGTGATGACAGTAATAAACTTGCACATACATGACCTCCTTATATATGCAAAAGACAGGTTGCTTCAAAGCAGCGTGGGGTTATAAAAAGCGCACTTTTGAAAACCGCACGAACTTTCCCTACAACCTAATATTTCCTTTTGGCGACACATGACTCGTCAATCTCAATGACATGTCCATTTCTTCGAAGGTCTTCACGATAGATCTCAAGAGAGTAACCCAGCCATTGTGTGATGCTCGCATGCCGCATTCCGAGCTCGTACTCCTTGTTCACTACAAGGCTGTAACTATTTACTCAAATATTTACAAAAATAAGAGGGAAAAACCTTCACTCGGGCTAGAGGAGATAGGTGCTCGACGGAAAGAGAATCTTTTCCGCGCTGACTCTGGGCTTGTTGTTACCACTAGGTCCTGGGCGCTTCGAGTAAGTTTCACATAGGCCCCAGGTGTGGAATAAGGACAAAAGGCAGCAACGAGAGCGATGACATTAGAACAAACAAACAACGTATAAACATCTGTGCCTTTAATACCTCCACTTAAGAAACACCTCTCGTCCAAAGTGGATGAGCAGATTGTTGAGAAGTCCGAATGATGTTTCCAACGATCGAGACGTCAAAGATTTCCATTATCTCCAACAATTGAAATGGCAAACATTTCCAAACGTGTGTTGAGCCAAAGCCTGTGGGAATTGTCGTGTGAAAACAGGAGTGAATAGATCACGATGCGACGTGAGCAATGCTACTACGTGCAGCGTATATACAGTGCTGTGTTGCTGTGCAACAGCAATGCCCAAGTACGAAAGTAAAAAGAAAGTAGTAAAAAGTAACAAAAACGGCCGCTTCGAAAAAACAATGGGAAGAATTTCGAAATTTCGTAGCGACGTTCCTCAAACGGCGCGCCATTTTTCGCTGTTTGATTTGAATTTAACAGCAAGCGTCATGTTGTGGTTTAAGCTTCCCGTGTGCTCTTTAGACTAAAAATATTTTATAGAATGCGTGACCACTCGCATCGCTTGTGAAATCAAATTCACATTATTTTTACGCCTCTCTAGTCGAAATAGCTACTCGAAATAGATCGAAATAGAGGCTTGAATAGTGATAAGTTGCCCGTTCTCCATGTGCACCAGTGCCATCATGGGATCCAGTTCGTGGACACCGTGAGCGCATTAGCACCATTTTCGCAAACCACCTTTTAGGTTGTTGGAAAAGTTCTCGCGTTTTTTGATGCACTACATTTCACTGACCCTCTAAAAACAGGAGAATACGTTAGGAAATGAATAAATCACCATCACCCCTATCACTCCTTGCCAATTTCTGGGAAGACCTTCGATGCTTTCAGCCACTTCTCTGCGATTTGCGCCCAGTTTACCCTGCTGCTGACAGCACGGCTCTGCAACGAGGGCAGTGTAGCAGAGCAGTAACTCGCAGCTGATAATGCCTTTGTAGCCACACCAAGCACTGAAAATTACTTTCAGAGGGTGAGGACCTGCCTTGGGCTGCGGCTCATGCTGCTCTTCCTTGTCAGCTCAGTGCGTCAGATCATCGTGACTCGCTATGATAACTTTTATACCTTGCCCACATGACGCAGGTGATCGGTGATTGTGGTAAAGTGCACACACAAGACTCGTGCCCTTCCACGCGTAACTTGGTGTGGATCTGAATATGCCAGCTGCCACAGTCGATCATCGTCGATTCCGGATACGCCTTCTGACCGCGTGAAACAATGGGTTTAAGACGCCAACACAAAGGCGTCTGAACCAATCTTTTGCACCGCATTCGGATGCCGTACCATCCTCAAATACAATGTTAACGCGACTGCTTCATCGGATTTGAAGCCGTACACGAAAATGCCGCGAATGTAGTCTTTGAGAGCTCTGTTTTCCTGAAAGGGGTTGTGCAGGAGTTCGAAGATAATGATACTAGTAAACATGCACATATCAGACCTCCTTATATATACACAAAGCAAGTTGCTGCAAAGCAGCGTAGGTTTGAAGAAATCACATTTTTGGTAACTTCTCTTACAACCTAGTGAGAGAGAAAAGTTATGTGATAGAGCAAGCTCCGAAATTTTGGAAATATACTCCTTTGGAATAGTACACGTTGGCCCATAATCAAGGTGACAGAAAGAAGCACTTACTAAAAACGCATTTCAGAATTTGGGGTTATTGAGGTTGTTTGTCAACTCATTGGAATCTTCATTCATTTTTATCAGGTTGATGCAAAAGAAATGGCGCTTCTTCGTGATGATCCTATTTTCTTTCGCGGCTTTAACGAATGATAAATTTGACAAATCATAAAGGCAATTTAATTAGCAGCGACCACTGCTTATCGTATCAGCAGGTCCCTGACGCGGTACGTCTATATCTCGTGGAACGGTGAAGTCAAGAAAAACAAGAACCTCGTCCTCATATCGTCATGTTTAACAAATTTTTTCTTGCAGAGTAAGAGATTCTAGAGCAGGGAAAAGCAGCGGAAATACTACAATTTTTTGAAGAATACGATGACTACATGAAAGTTTCCCATCTAAATTATCAAAGTTCAAGCCAGGTCTCGGAAGCAAAATTTGGCCGAAATTTGTTTTGCAAAAAATGGGCTTTTGAGCGTCTCGAGCTTTTTTGCAGCAGACAGTTTGCGACTCTTCGTGACCAATGCAGTAGTAGGTGTTGTCGAAGGTGTACTTTCTGAAAAGCAGGTTGGAGAGCACCATCCAGCAGGAATCCTAGAAATAAAAAGGAAAATGCTTCAAAAAGTGCCCATGCACATTTCTCCGAAGGCAAAGCCGTTGCACCAGAGCTCATATATGGAGAAAGTACTGACATCATGACCAAATACAAAGAAGGTGTTTTGGACTATATCGCCTGTAGTGTGTTAGAAAAATCAAGGAAATTTGAAAAATTGGAAACGAGTTTTCTGCACATTTTCAATTATTTCACGTCGGCTAACTGCAGGCAAAATCTCTTATACTCACAGAATGGAAGAGCTTCCTTTGCTCTACAAGTATGTTACCATAACTAGATGCAATACTTTGTCTAATCGAAATTATATGTTCTCGAAAAAAGTGGCACCATTCCTTTTGCATGAACCTAATAGTCTTCTGTATCGGATCTACCACTTTCGTTTCGACTGGAATTTGTTCCCAACTCTTTATTCCTTCGAATCATCGTGTAAGCCGATTCCTTGGACGCTATCAGCCATTTGAAAATGCAACGTGCCGAAGCACCATCGTTTTAAAAATGAGCGCTAGCTCTCCGATGGTATTAGGTAAAAACCATTCCTAAATTCCCTAAGTTGAAAGTTGAATATGAAGAAAACCGAGGTCGTGTGCAGTATAGAGGGAGACGCTTTGATTTTGTACGCGAACGGTACTGCTTCTACACAAGCCGAGGAATTCCAGTATTTGGGAAGCATCTTGAGTGCGGACGGTAACGTGGATGTAGCAATTAGAGGGCGGATTGCCATGGTTGAGATGGAGGGAGTCAACCTAAATTCTCTACGATCGAAGCTGACTTGAAAGGGAAGATCAACCGCATTGTTGTGAGGCTGGCAACGGTATACTGCGGTGAGTGTTGACGGGTGTCGAAGACGAACAAACGAATGTTGAACACGGCTGCGATGTGCATGCTTATTGTTAGATGGGCATGTGGGCTTACACGGCGTAATAAGGACATATCATGACTTATAATAACGGGCTTACTTTGTGTGTCACATGTGTGTGTAGAACGAAATTCAGGGGGTGTGGCCTAGAGTGGTGAGAACCGCTCTACCGTTACATGATGTGTGCGCCGGAGTCCAAAAGTGGGAAAACGCCTGGAGACGGGTCCCACCGTGTGATAAGGGTGCGCCGGCGTCCAAAAGTAGGGAAACGCTTGCAGACGGGTCCGACCATGTGATAAGGATGCACCGGCGTCCAAAAGTGGAGGATTCGAGTGCACGGTTGCTGGAGGAGTGCGCGTGCACCAGTTAGCAATGAAGCAATACAAGACGAGTTATCTGTCAATAGCGGAATCGCAGCGCAGTAGTGATAATTGTCTAACGATGACACCAGGCACTTCGTGAACAATGTACACTTTATCCCTTGTTCGGCCTCACAACCCCTCCTGTGTTCACTCCTCTCATTTGTTGTTAACCATACCTCACTGGCATCCTTTATATACTCAACCTGACCCTTATCATTTAATCACCAATAACCACCAATAACATGACAACATGCAATAAGTGGCAATTATTCTCTGTCATCATTCCACGTTAAAGGCAGCACACACGGAAATTTTAGACTTGAGAAACTTAGCGAATTCCAAATATATAGAAGGTGCTGAACACTCGCAATAAAGTGGAAAATTTCCGATAGCACCAAAAACCCTATTTTTAGAAGCTCATGGCCAGGTTAGATGTAGCAGGTGTGGTCGAGTTGCATGAGCCATAGGATGGGGATTGACATCAAAGGATCGATAACGTTTTTTTTTTACCGGTTGGATCTAGAAAGGGCAGTTCAATCAAATATAAAGGAAGAACTCGTCATCATAAGCTGTTGTGACATTTTCTGGTACCAGTTGTGCAACTGATCAAACTTCTCTAATATTTCCTCACTTTCTTCCATTACTCTCGAGATTTACGAAGAGTGCGGGTTCATTGATGACGGACAGATGTGCCGGGCCCCGTAGTTCAGAAAACATCAGGATTGGTGTCCACCAAATGAGAAATGGTCCGCCGTGGCCCAATAGTGGAGAAAACGGCAGGATACGGGTCCTTCGATCGAGATTGGGTCCACAGGGGCCCATAAATGGGGAAATGCCAAGGCACGAGTCCACGGATGGGGATTGGGTTTGCCCTGGCCCAATAGTGGAGAAAACGCCATATACGGGTCCACGGATGGAGACTGGGTCCGCAGGAGTCCCATTAGTGGGGAAAGCGCCGGGATACGGGAACAGCGATAAAGCGGGTCTGCCCTGGCCCTAAAGTCTGAAGAACGCCAGGATACAGGTCCACGGATTGAGAATGGGTCTGCCCTGGCCCAATAGTGAGAAAAAAGCCAAGATGCACGTCTGCCGGTGGAGTAGGGGCACGCTACGCGCTCATTCGTGTCTCAGTCAACCACCTCTTCTTCCTCCCTGTATACTGAAGCAGAAGCTCATCAGATGGACTATCTCAGTCACGTGAAGCTTGAATTATTTCAGATGATTGTTCGCACGGCATTGTTACACTATATTGTTCACAAGTATTATACTAAAGCCATGTAGAAGATACTCCTGTGCAGAGTTGGGAGTGGGTCCATAGGGCATGTAGGAAATGTTACAAAAATGAGTAGGTAGTATTATTGCATCAGAAATTTGCCTTACATGTAGATGCGTGACTAAGAATTTGCAACCAAAGCTAGGATCGGGAGATGATTCGAAGCCCGACGTTGGCGAGGCAGCCTGACCCGTAGAATATATGCAATTTATAGGAAGGACTTTTTATTTGAGCTCAATCAATGATAAAGTTTGCTTATTTGTTAATTTTCTAACAAGGGAAGTGCACGAACTTAAGTTGCGCTTTCGGAACGAGACATATATGGATGGAAAGCTTATCTCAAATGATGCTACAGATTATATCTGAAATTTGCTAAATGGTTAACACAAGCTCAAAATTCAATTTCCTGCCACATTGACATATGCCTCCCTTAATCATGGCTTGGCAGCTGGGTAGCCGAGTGGATAGTGATGCTGACACATAGGATGGAGGTCGAGAGTTTGCATCCCGTCCCCCACTAGAATTTTGCAAACTTTAATAGCTAATCTTTGACAGAGTGCGGAACTGTACAGGAGATAAATGAGCAATAGCTAAGAGTGCTGCTTTGAAAACAATAGAAAATTGCTCTATACTGGGTGTTAAGCTAATGTCGCTGAACAGACCAAGTATTTTGATGTGTCATATAATCTATTCGGTCACTTTCTCATTCTATAACCGCCTTACATGTTCGACTGCTCACGCGTGGTTGCGCTTTTGCTGGCCAAATTTGGTCAGGGTGATAGCACTAGCGCAACTCGCCAAGAGCACAAAATGGCGGAGGCTTTTGATAGGGTTCTACGTGATGCCGCTTACTGTGACCAGGCGATAGAAGATGAGGAGGATCTTGAAGTAAGCGACAACGAGAAAATGGACGTAAAAAATTCCATTATTTTCAAAGCAGCACTCGTAGCTATTGCTCATTTATCTCCTGTACAGTTCCGCACTTTGTCAAAGATTAGCTATTAAAGTTTGCAAAACTTTAGTGGGAGATAGGATGCAAACCCTCTACCTCCATCCTATGTGTCAGCATCACTATCCACTCGGCTACCCAGCTGCCAAGCCATGATTGAGGTGGGCATATGTCAATATGGCAGGAGATTGAATTTTGAGCTTGTATTAAACATTTAGCAAATTTCAAATATAACCTGTAACATCATTTGAGATAAGCTTTCCAACCATATATGTCTCGTTCCGAAAGAGCAACTTAATTTCGTGCACTTCCCTTGTAAGCATTTCGCATGTGTGAAGCTTTTGCACATACCTCAAGTGGCTGCCCCACCCCACTTTCTAGCGTCCCGAAGGGGCGCTAGTCCTTATATGTATCTGATGTGTAGATGTCGTGCTGGAAGAAACAGTATGGGGTTCCAAACCCTCGAATGCATTTAATGGAACCTCAGCTCATTCGTGGCCAGGTTGGGAAAATCATTGAGAAAAAGGCGCCTGTTCAGATTTCAGTGCATGTAAAATACTGCTTTGTGCTGCAACCCGCACAATAAGCTAAGATTGCCTGTCATTACGTCTGTCTAACGGATAAACTATGAGGTTGGGGTAATTATTGAGCCCAGTAGAGGTAAGACGGTGACGTTTGTGTTGCAAGTGGCAGTTCCCAAGATAAGCATCGTAAAGCTTGCCGCGTTTCATCGGAGCATCTCTTCCGATAAGCACCAGTGTGGTTGTTTCACCCTGCGACTTCGCTGAACTGTTCAGACGTAAATTCGACATTCTGGAACGGTTATGACGAGTCGTTTAGCCCTTGTTCTTGGTTTGATTTTCATTCTTGGAGTGCCTGCTGAACGAACTACAACTATTAGAGCTGGTACGTTTCTAATCTCTCACGCTCGTAGTGTTACTCATTACTTCTTCCCCATTTCTTTGAAGCCAGTGGATGTTCATTAGAGGCTGAAGAACTCCTCCAAGACCCATTCAAAGAATTTTTCCCCTCACACTTGATTATTTGGGTTTCGAGCTCACTTTGCGCTGCTTTGAGGTACCATTTTTGCCATGCGTACATACAACAGCGTAAGGGTGTATAGGAAGCGCAAAGAAATCTTGGATAAACATAGTCCTGCCTGGCGGATCCTTCTTTCTGAACACCAGTGGCGGATGCGAGGGAGGGAGGGGGCGTAGGGAGGAGCCAAATTTTTGAAAATACTTAATAAAAACAAAGAGAAATCTCGTATTAGTTCATTTCGCTTGTTTATTTCTATTATAAGATTTTAAATAATTTTTATCAGTTATTTATTATTATAATTATTATTTCTATTAATTTTATTCTCCATTGGGATCCTCAGAACAGCGGAGATCCCACCTTTCCCCCCACGCCCTCTGCTCCCGCGCACTTTCTGCGTTCGCCACGATTGAACACATATGGTTCAGAGGATTAACTTCCTACACAAAAAATTCGTAGTGTGACCTAATTTGAATTAAATCACTTTAAGGACTGAAAAGCGAGCTTCCGCGGTATTTGCGATTGGCACCGTCGAAAGCAGTACCTCTAGCAGCAGCGTCCGTTTCTCAAGGTAAGAATTCACGCCTTTGTCGAGTGTATCTGAACTTGTGAATACCCACTCTCGTCATATTTTGTCAGGAACGTCATTTGTGTTCTCGTTCTTGAACAGTCATCTGAGTGCTAAGGACACTAGCTACACTGAGAGTCTTTCTCTGATTATCACCAATCCAACGAGTCAGAATGCTCTTGTAACGGTAAGGAGCATCCTCGAGGTGGTTAAAGAGCGAACACACTGTTTTTAAATTCTCAGATCAATTCTCCGTATCCGTTGTTCAAGAACGTTTCGCTCACAGTTGGAGGCGGGCAATGGAGGAAGGTAAATGGTGTGCCCAGGTGGAGTAGAAAGTCTCCATAGAATAATACTGCAGGTGGACATCAACCCTGCCGACATTCAAACCGACTACATGGATCAGTACCTCCAGAAAGCAGTTATCGAGAATAAATCTCTCTTCGTGAATTCGAACGTATCGATCTCGCTGGTGGCCAGCAACAGCCTTAGTGACGGCAGCGGCGAGGACAAATTCGTTGTTCTGCCGGTAATGCTGAGAAATTCTTGCTTTTTCGGCTCATGGTTTCAGTTGGTGTGAAACATGTATGTTCAGATATGCCAACTCGGCACTGAGTACCATGTTGTTGGGGATGAGTCCGCGCACGCCTTCCAGAGTTATCAATCCACCAACATCATCACAGTGATAGCAACACAAGACAACACTACCGTGAGTTAGTAGGAAGAGAGCTGCCATTCAGGGGACGGGTCACATATTTCAGGAAATTTTAAAAAATTCAAACAACATTCCAGGTGCAACTGAACTACCTCTTCACAACTCCCACCATTCTTAATCGCGGCCAGCAGCTAACGATTGCCACCTTCTACACGCAGGTCAGCCAGCGATCCTACCGCTCAGCTACATTTCTCAAATTCTCTCATTAAGACCACAATCGCCGTCAATTCCGACAAGCCTGTAGCAGTGATTTCC
>KN768114.1:0-11734 GCA_000816745.1 Ancylostoma duodenale | reverse complement strand
TAGGCAAAGTTTGGGTGAAAATTTTTTCATCGAAATTTTTGGGGCAGAACTAGCCGAATGTGTAGTGCCATTCAATGTACTTTTGAATGACTGAAACTGACTAACCCTAGTTTTCCTCATTCTTGGGTCTTAGAGATTCTTGAACGACTTCGACGTAATGTGAAATATTTCCCAGATTTATTTGAACGATATTTAGTCTTTCAAATACTGTTCTCATTCCCTTGTTAAACCATGCTTTTCTATCTAACAAATACATTTTCTTGTACATTCACCTTGAACCATTTCTGTTTCCGTTGTTCTTGATGGTTTCGCATTTCGTTGGTTTTGTAACAATGCTGTGAAACTGTAAATCCAAGTAGTTGATACTGTTGCATAGACTCACAGACTTCCCTTTCAGGTGAGTCATGGCTGACTTCGCTCTTGACCTGCTGAAATTAAATCCTTTGGAGGAGAGCATAGTAATGTCACCGCTGTCTCTTGTGGCGGCTTTGTCCGTCCTTGAGAGAGGTGCTGGAGGCGTCACTCAAAGCCAGATCGTGGATGCTGTGAAGAGAAGTGAGCTCTTGAATTCATTTGCTTTGCGCTGTTCATCCACGCGAATTCATACCCAAGCAACTCCAGCAATTCATTTTGGAGTAATGCTAGCGTACCGGCCAAAACCGAAAGACTTCCTACCGAGAAAATTCAAAACGATGGAGACCAGCGATGTGTGAAAGAAAAATTGCGTAAAATATAGAAGGAAGTGCAAGGCAGGCGTAAAAGTAGTCAAGCATGACGTTGATGAAAGCTCTTGGTCAGCCCTCATGCGAGACTTTCTTCTATCAGACAGCAAAAATGCGATCCCTCCCTTTCTCTCCTCCCCGCTCCTGCACACAATTCCTTTACCGCAAATAAAAACGGACCCCACCATCTCTTCATGCTATCATCTCCGCCCCAATCTATCGCCAAACCCTTGGAGGTGGTTTAGCGGATGGTTTCATTTGAGAAGAGTAGTTGTCCGACCCTGGTTAAGCTGCCATTTGAGATCTATCGGAAGCAAGAAAGTTTATTTCGAGTCTACTTCTCTACTGTGTAGTTGTGAGCCATACAAGAGGTTGTTATAATATCACTTTATCGGCTGATGTTTCGGCGACCTCGCCTTCGTCGGAGCCTGAAATGAAATCATCTATATGATCAAGTGCAGAGGATGTGGTGACGAGTACATTGGTGAGACGGCACGGCCACTGTGCGATAGAGTCAAAGAACACCTCGAGGGGAAATCAAGCTTCCGTTCGTCCACCCCTCTAGGTCGTCACCGAGCACAGACCCACAACAGCGTCGATTACGAAGTACAAGCCACAATTCTTGCCTATGAAACTGAAATCTCTGCACGCAAGACTCTCGAAGCGTTTTGGATCCACACCAAAAATCCAAAAATGAATCGCAGAGAAGAGTGCCCCACCATCACCAGTGAACTGCTCCCATATCTCGCATTGTGTAACATCTGACTTGAGATATGACTTTTGGCAGAATGTCTCACACTGCTACCAAGTCCACACGTGTTCGGTCGTCCAACGTCACCCGACCGTAGGACTTGTAGGGAGGTTAGTCGAAGGTTTCACTGGGGTTGGTTTGTGGTTTCGGTGCATAGCCTGGATCTGCAAGCATGACTGAGGCAGCATTTGGCCAAGTATTTTCATGAATTGGCTTGACTCTTTCAGGCTCCGACGAAGGCGAGGACGCCGGAACGTCAGCCAATAAAGTGGTATTATAACAACCTCGTGTATGGCTCACAATTACACAAAGTAGAATCTGTCATAACGCCGAGGTTCAAAGACAGTCGGACTTGGGAATTTATTTAGAGTTATTTATTCGTTCAAAAATGAGGTGCACCATCACAACACAACGAGCACCACATAAATAGTCTAGAGTTCAGAAAGTAGTAACTACAGCAGCAATAAAGGGCCATAGCAGCTATAAGAGCATGAAAAAGCTATGACAAACTAGTAGAACACCTGAACAACTTAACATGCTCAAAAAGTGTGGCCATTTGAAGCGTAGAGATGCAACGGCGGCTAAGAACAATTTGTTAGCTAATTTGTCAAGTTGAAGATCAGCTGTGTTTGTGCAGCAACGAAAATTCTGCATCATGGGATTTAACTGCCGCATTAAAATTAGAACGTCATATAATATGGTTCCGAAACCTTCTCATTCTTCTTGGTCCGACCCAGGATTACCCCAGAACCGAATTCAGCATACTATGTGCGCCAAAGGTGTCTTCAGAAAACCGTGAATCCGATGTCATTGAGGTGGAATGAATTAAAAAGTTCGAATTATGAACCCTCGGCGTGTCGTCGCAAGAAATCCACTCGCCCAGTACAGGGTCCGTTTAGACCGCCCTGAAGAGCCGTCATGACATACGCGCCCTTACTGCTGTCTGTTCCTGAGCTCCACAAGGTTCATCCACGAGGTGTGGAAAAAATCTTCCCATTTGAATTCTCAAAAATATGATCATAGTGAATATGGTGTGATTTCTACTCATTTTCAGAATCCCATGATGACGTTCCGGAGCTGATTCGTAAACTTGCGGCCGCTGATGGAGTAGCAATGTCTGTGGCGACGAAGTTCTTCCTTGCAAATGGTGTGTCCTTCTTGATATAGTGACATCATAAAACTCCATAAAATCCTTCTAATCTCTGCTTGTTGCCATGAGACTCGGTCATACCGTAGCTGCCTTTAGACCTTCAAATTGCTCAGCAGTACAACGACACAATCACGAAAGACTTCAACGTGACAGCTGATCGCCTCGACTTCAAAGACCAGGGTCTGACTGTCAATGTAAGCTTTAGATAGTTTGCTTTCTGCTGCATTCTGGACTACATTTAAAATTTCAGACGATCAACAGTTTTGTATCGGATGCAACCCGTCAAATGATCCCGAACTTGCTCTCCAGCGATTTCTACAATCCGGATATGCGAGCTTTTCTTGTGAACGCCGTCTATTTCAAAGGGCAATGGGCGACTCGCTTCGAACCTGATTGCACACAGGAGGACACGTTCCACGGCATTAATGGGGATCGAAAAGTGAGACGTTTGTGTCTTCTTGGCTACCAGTATGCTTAAAATCAAGCCTGGGACAAAAGCCCCACTTTGAAAACTTTTGATAGCACATCTCCTGGAAACGTCACCTCGCTAATGTTCAAAAGAGGGTCCCTAACCAGTAAGCTGGGTGTGCAGCATTTCACGTGGAAGGGGTGGAGCGCGATCAGGCTCCGCGATTGATCAACTCTGGTGTCCGACCAATCACAGATCTTCTCACGCCGCTACTTTCCTGGTATAGTGCTCCACACCCGTAAGCTGTATGAAAAATAAATGCGTTTCGGCAACCTATTCTCCCTTTGAAGCTGTTCATAATGGTCTTTTAGTAATCATGTTTCAGGAATATTTCATGGCCTTACCTGCGCTCAAGGATTGCCGCTTCACTATTGCCCACGGGACTCAAATACTTGCACTCCCTTATAAGGTATCCCTCCCTAAATATCTACAGTGTTCTCTTTTCTCTCAAAAATGCTACGTGTCTCTCATTTCAGGACAAGGAATACGAATTTGTTATTTTCCTCCCGCTAGAAAGCGTGACATTCGAGGAGTTCCGCGCGAACCTTACCGAAGCCATCATTAAGGAGCTTCTGGACATAGCTGAAAGGGAACCAGCTGGTGTGAATGTAAGTTCTATAACTGGAGGGGAAGAATTATTGATCTGGTTCTAAACTGTTTTAAAATCTAAAGTGTTCACTTTTCCCGTTAAGGTTACGATCCCGAAGTTCAAGACAACATCACAGCCGGAAATGAAACAAATGCTGCAGCGACTCGGTATTAGCCAGCTCTTCGAAGGTGGTTGTGATCTCAAGGGGGTGTGCGAAAACGAAGACATTTATGTCGACGACGTCATTCACAAGGCTGTTGTGGAGGTTTGTTTTAGTTTGGTTCTGCTTTGGAATTAAGGTTTTCGCAGCTCTTAAGTCTGCAAGTCTTTTTGTGATAGGATTGGGCAGGGCACTATTCGGGTAGCGCTACTGAAAAATTTCGAAGTCGTAGTTGCCGCCGAAGCTTCGCCTATGTGGTTTATCCGATGTACTGATCAAATGTACGTAGTCGAACGTTATGCTGATTTTGCACCGTAGCCCTGCATTTATAGGATTTATAGCCTTACAACAGGATAATTTTTTGAAAGTTTGCACACTGGGTTCTTCATATGCTAATTATGATTATCAGCATCATTTCGCAAAACACTTTCATCTTTCTGACAGAATTGGAATTCTCTTCCGCCTCCTCACAGTAACCCTACCGTAACCATATGAAAGTGACGTTACAATGTGAACCCAATGTAATTACCGTCTCCTGGAAATCCTTCTCGTATAAAAATATCGAGAACGATTCTGATGTATGACACTGTCTTTAATCATGGTTGCGATCGTGTTTGAGCGTAACGAAAGTTCTTGCCTTTCCTCTTTCAGTTTAGGACTGCGTCCAATATGCAAGGTTTTTGGAATCAACGGTATGCATATACATACATCTTGCTATATCTATACATGCGTACCATGTCAGCGAGACATACCGACAGCCATAATATTTTTGGATCACACTGTCGCCTTACTTCTGAAATCCAGCTAAATAGACGATCTGTGGATTGATTTGTTTCTGATGAGCACGGGTGAAGTGGAAGTTGGAGCAACACTCGAAAGGCTCAACGCTTCTGATCCACAGGTGTCATTCACGGTCGAGAAGCCTGATGACGAGAGACATCTTCCATTTTTCAATGATACAGTCAGAATCGCTCAGGGTGATTTGCTCAAAAGACCACGTTTTGCACTAGAAGGCGGTTGCGGTAAATATTTTAATGCATGCAAGAAGCGTCCATCCACCATTCGTCAAAGCAAAGTGGTACGGAATTGAACAAGAACGAATGAGTTATGCACAATGACGGATATGGAATTTGAAGGAACAATAACTCGCATAGTCGATGAAAACGGATATGACGCAAATTGTGCGACAGCCTTGTTCCCGTGTTCCACAAAGTATAAATTCCGCTTAACCTTCCTTCGTGGAAGACCGCCCACAACGCGCAGTGAACGAAGTTGTGAAACAATCGGGATTGCCTACCTACTCCTGTTTTATCCGCCACCAACAGTGAAGCATTTCTTGATCTCTACAAGCATTTAAGAGAATAATTGTCCTGAGGAAGTCAATCATATTATGCTTATATTGAACTATCGTATTGCGCTAATGGTGAGGAGGAGATGATTTATCTATTATGTGGCAGATAAATCTTCTCCTATCATAAGGCTGTAGAAAGATTTGAGCAAAACAATGAGGCCCATTATAAAAAGATTAGATGTGCACCGCAGAACATTGACGAGCCCTTCCTCCATCACAGAGTATCTCAAAGCGAATATTTTGAAACACACGAACGATCACGTCCATTGTGGTCGTTCTACACCGAAATGTGACCCGGGATTTGGAGAAAAAAATCCTAGAGGCGGTCGAAATAGAGAAACGTCACCTCGAAATCAATAACAGAGAGGAACGAAAAACAGTAGATGCGGTTGACTGCATGATCAGGGGTGGCATTCATCATTGCGTTTACCCGTAGTAAATGCGATTAGCTCCAAAGTTTACTTTCTTTTTGGCATTCATCACAAAGTTTACCTCCAAGTCAAAGGGTAAAGCACGAGGTAATCTATTTCCCTCTATAGGAGGCAGGTAAAATTTACTAGATACTACTAGAACTTTACTTTACTAGACTAGGGTAGCGAGATTACCCCGCTCAATAACAGGACCCGCTCATACTTCTACGCCCCATTGAACGTCAATGAAGCAGGCTATTTTCTCGTTGCACTGCAGTTCGATGGAATTTACTGAGGGATGGAAGATTGCGCCTCACCGGCCAAGAAAGGGAAGACATTTGATTGGAGTTTTTGGTATTACAGACTTCGATAGATGTGACACACTTCAGCATATTTCATACTTCTCATGAGGTAAGTTCTTTTTAAAATTAATGGTGTTTCAAGAGTTTGTCAGCTATTATTCCTGTTGCTTATGTTTGTTGACGTTTTGTTTTGTTGAACTGAGTTGGCGCGCTGCGTTACAAGTTTCCTTTTCTGTTTTCTTGCAGTATTACAGCACCCCCTTTGTAATAGTCAAAGTAGGTGTTTTTTCCTGATTTCTTTCCTTGCAATATTGCTTCTGGAAGGAAAACAGAATTGTTCATAGGGTTCTCGTTCTTGACTTTCAAAAGCCAATTGCTGGTGAATTTTGTGCCTGATTGTGACTGTGACTTTGGACTTTTTCGTTTTTCTATTGCATACGAACTAATTTTCATGCTCCAAAACATTTTATTTTCTGGCTCCATAGCATATAGCTTTCGGTCATGCAAGTGTTGGTATTTGCGGGTTTCATGTTTTCGCTACTTTTTTCAAACTATTTTCGTTTTGCTCCACTTTGTGTAGCATTCTCGGCATATACGAAATCTACGACTTTTTCCTAATCTGGGTACTGCAATACTGCAAAAAAAAAAGAAACAGAGAAGACGCCTAAGATTAAGCGCAGGCTAAATGTGTGTGTGCAGCAATAGAAAACGTCAACAAACATTAGCAATAGCAATCATTGCTATGGAATTTGTGAAACAACATCAATTTAAAAAAAAAAAACTCATCACATAAGAACCAGGTACGAATACGTTGCCGAACTTCTTGGCGTTAAAAAAAAAGATATTGTCAATGAGATACTCAAAGTTCAAATGGACATATTATGGTCATTCAGAAATACATCCATCAATTCCGCACTTTCGTGAAAGTACAGAGCATATGCAATTATTGAAGTAGTAAGTAACATCACACGAAATTTGTATGGGCGCAAAGCCTCACCACCATTGTGAAATAGCCTATTTGCGAGTAATTCTTTATTAGGTTTTGAGAAAAAATTGCTCGTAAGTTGGAAATTAATAATTTTCTGGAAGTACGGGTACTATTGTACTTCAGCGGCCCCCGCATCCTCTGCAAAGAAATGCAGAATTGCATGCAATATTGCAAATACAAATAGTGTTAAAGTTGCGGAAGCTTCCCCTCTGACGCATCAAGTGGTTCACACACACGAAACTTATGTGACAACACATGATCACAAAGGGTAGAAGAAACCGCAAGATATCGATAACTACGACGATTAATAACACTTGCCATGTTTCCTTTAACTGCAACACTGCCAAAAACAAAGAATAGCAAAAACTGTGCTGCAGCCGCCAAAAAATACAAAAACAAAAAAAATCGAATTCAAAAGATCGAAATAATTCAAAGAAAAGAAGAAACGTACTTGAATCACGGATAGCGGTCCATTAGATAGCAGAATATCAAGTCAGAAAATATTATTCAGGATTCCGTAAAGACGCGCGCAATTTGTGCAGTTGCACAAGGCCTGCCATGGCTCACGCCTCATGTCGCGTCGAGGCGGTGCTTGGTCAGACCGCATGGACTTGTTTAGGACATGAATTAACGTGTAAACACCGAATAAACATACATGCCGTCCTGTGCGAGTGCCTCTACGTTACTGCACCCAATCCGCCACTTAGCCGTCTTTACGGGGATATGCGTACCCCTGTGGGTAAACGCGTGATGAATGCCATTTCCATGTTTACCCCGAACTTTACCACGGGGTCGCATACCCCATGGTAAACGTTTACCCCCATATTCCAATGATGAATGCCTACCCAGAATTTTAAACCCCTCCTACAGGACATTGAGAAAGGAATGAATATTGGTACATTTACACACGGAAGATAAACGGTGTGGTTGTGCAAGCATGGTTGATATTGATTGAAAATGGCCCCGTGGCAGTTTTTTTTTCATCAACACTAACTACCGCTTGAGTTTACTACATATCTAGTCATTCCTTGATGGTTTCATTCTGTAAATAACACAGTGAGGGTAAGGTTGTCATTTGTTTAATGTGTTAAATTGTGTTGAGACCAAGTGGTTGAAATGCAGGTAAACAACTACCATTCGGCAGCGAGTTGGGAGGACCCAGTTAATACTTGCATACTAGGGATTGTAAATCTGTTTGTGTGATTATGATAAGGTTGAAATTTATCTGTAGAATTAAGGTCTGGAGAAGGCGTTGACGCCGAAAGCTAAGGAAAAAGATATTCAACAGCTTTCACTATGTCAGCAAAAGAAGGCTTACATCATGAATCTTAGAAACAGAACCATTCTGAACATAACTGGCGTTAAGTCGTAAACTAACAAAATCGTTGTCCATTGCTCCCGATACTTTGGGATATCTAACAAAATCACGTAATTTTAGAGGGCGCCGCGCACCCAAAATCGGGCCGCATCCGGAATGAAAATTGCGGAGCAGTTGGGTGTGCAGGTTCCCGGCCCCAGATTATAAGTGAACTCACATTATCATTAACAGTTAACATGAAATAGCCACGCTACGACTGGAGACCAACCCATTTGTACTTTGGTTTGCAAAATCAACCTTAACACCTCTCTCAATTCCTGTTTATTGATGATCTCTGAATTGTCTCTCCTTATTCCCATCGCCTCCATTACTGTCCTCTCAAAAGTGTGTGAGATGTCGATGAAGGACGATGACTGAGAAATTCGGAGCATGGTAGTAGGTGTGCCTCAATCAATGTACGGTGACTGGAGAAACTTTCCGACGGTAGGTGGGAGGATTCAGTAGTACTCGACGATGTTCACCCAGTGGTTTTCAAAGTAGGTGGTGGACCGTACACCGGCCTTATTGATAAGCCGGATTTTCTCAACTCATGGCGCGTGCTGGACGGTGTCGCGCATAGAATGGAATGGGTGGTAGACCATCTCCTGTCGAGTGTGGGAACCATGCTGTGGCTGGGGCAGGGTCATTTCCGTTTTCGCCAGGAATGCGAAGAATTACTATTTTTGATATAATTTTGCCATGGTGTTTTCAACGGCATCTAGTTAATAACCCAGAGCACTTGTTCTATTTCCTCTTCCAGAGGCGCTGCTCTTCTGATTAGATAGGGGTTACTGCCAGCTATCCTCTGCACCCGGGCTCGCTGGCATTATTCAGCGGAGGGTAGGCTTCGCAGCGCGTTTCTAAGGGGAAAACCATAGATCTGGATGTCAATAGTTTTTCTCTCACTTGTTCAGTATTTTAATTGATTAATCCATAATTGACTAATAGATATTGAAATATTGAAATATTTGCAAAATTTGATCAATTGCACACCTGGTTTCAGAAAATGTCACAACAGCTTATGATTGCGCGTTCCTCATTCGCCCATCCTGTGTATTTGACTGTACCGCCCTTCTTAAAAAAAAGCAAAGACGGATCCTATGGCTGCCATGGGACCTCAGTGAAAGGTGCTCAAAGGGCATATCCCAAGTGAGCAAACCGCGTGAGTACTACCGCTACGGACATTCTGCACGGCATGCACCCATCCTCTCAAGGGGGTTACCGTCCACTGTCTGAAAATTGAACGGATTCAAAGCTCCAGCAGAGGGGCTGCTCTGCTCCGTACATTGCTACTATGCCACGTCAAATCGTTATAAACACTGTCTCGCCCGGAGGGCTCGAGACCGCTAGCCGCTGGTCCAACCGCGAAATCCCGAATGCACCCGACTTCCACTGCGTCTATGCACCTATGACGAAACAATGCGCGGCTGGTCCTCTGGAAATGATTGAGACTCCTTCTGCTTATTTGATATCATGACACACCGAAAAGAGTCTTCCAAAAAGGGTTCCACCATTAGCATCCATACAAGCTATCTCCATGTAGAAGATAAGTTGCAGAAAATTGCGCTGCTTACCGTGCGACGCGGTGATGTGTTGAATTCGGGACAGTTTCTCTCAAGGGCCGTTTCTTCGTCATTGACGTTTTGTTTCCTCACAGGTAAGCGAAGAAGGCACTGAAGCAGCGGCCGCGACTGGAGCCGTGATGATGACGCGCAGTAGGCCCATCAATCCTGACTTCTTCGCCGATCATCCATTTGTGTACGGAATTTTCCGTGGAGAGGAGCCGATCTTCATTGGTCAATATTGTTAGGCATCGTTACGAAGATGCCCACGTCTTGATATTTTTGATTCCTTGCTACCGATGGATATGTGATATCTGCACCATTTTGTTTTATGCGCTGAAGTTCTGAATTCCCATTGCTTTGATGAGCTAGTCAATAAAAACATCGCACCGTTTTTTATTGAGAATTTCTATGGGCTCAATCTTACCCTGTGTGGGCAATTTCCCAAATTTCTAGACATCTACCGAATGATCATTAATGGCTGTGCACCAATATTGAGAAGTGACGGGATTGTTACTGCCATCGATCTCATAGTTGGAGAGCTTGCAGATTTCGAGAGAAACTGCACACAACACAAGCGCCGAAAGCTAACTGAATAAATACTAATAAAAAATCACTCAGCGTTGGCTGTTCAAGACATTCACGGATATGTAAAGAAATCTCAAGCAACCATGTAACCACGAGAGAAAAGGACAACACAAAAAAAAACAATATAAAGAAGACGAGAGGAAAGTTACGCCAAAAGAGGGGCATATGAAAAAAAAACAAGAAAAATTATCACAGCTTCAATGTTCCGTATGTGTGGTCGATGGTTGCGTGCCGTTCTGATAAGATCCAGTATCTCTTTCTCGAGCCAACCTCGTCCGGTGCCATCCGACGGTGTTATTAATTTTCGCACAATAGCGGTACGGCTTATAATAGTAATTATCGCTTTATTTGTTTTGCTTTACAACTGCTTTACAACCGCCTTTATTTTAATTTACCCTTATGTTTCATCTTTAATTTTCTGTGTCTCTTCCATAGAATGGTGGAAAATGTATAACATCTCCCCAATAATACAAACTCAGTCCTGTGATGAACCAAACCTGAGCCTACAGGACTTACGCACTTCACTAACTGGACATCGGACTCGATTACTACAATATACACTCGGATTCGCCAACTCCATGTTCTTTAAGAAGAAGTTCCGGGACGAACTTTTTCACACCAGAAGGACGTACGAATATTATTGAAAGAAACATACTAAAAGGACAACTTTGCAGCTTCAGCATTCCACTATACGATCATGCTGACCTCATCCAAGAGGGTCTCCTCGCACTCAGTAAAGGAGCAGCCTGCCTATACGACACATGTCATTGAGTTATCCTACTCCACAGGGTGCGGAAAAAGTATTGATAGTGAATCAAAACGCCACAGATGCGGGTTCTACGATAATTTTTTACTGAGTAAAATTAGACTAAGTAACAATTGAGATTCCATCATTCATCTCCACTTCGATCTCCTTTTGTCTTGATACACTCGCGGGGACGGCGCGGGAAGGCATCCACGATGCGCCGCAGGTAGTCCGTGTCGACTCTGTTCCACTCACGAGTTGGAGCAATTTTTAAAACAGCGATATTCTTGTGAGGTTTAGTACACGCTCTCGCTTGCAACACTCCCCATGCATAGTTAGCAAGTGGATCCGGACTGTTTGGTGGCCAGTATCGGGACAAAGTGAATTCACAAAGATTTGCTTGGCGTCACTGTTGCGTATGGCGAGCCTTATGGGCTGCGGCTGAACCTTGTTGGAAGACGCATGGATTGATTCCCAAAATGAGAATTCGGCCGTGGGAGAACAAAAAATGATTCTACATTATTTACAAAACGCACGAAAAAAAAAACTTAAGAAAAAAATTATCAATACTTTTTCCGCACCTTGTATAG
>KN768113.1:0-13522 GCA_000816745.1 Ancylostoma duodenale | reverse complement strand
GCAGATGTCTTGGCACAGCACCATTTCGTTGGTCACTGTGAAGGCGACAGTGCTGAACGGATTTCTACAGAACCCTCGGGACTTGTCCCAAAATTCCATCAAACAATGTCTGCAAATCGCTGATGTTTGTGGCCACAGTGAAGGAAATCCCACTTCAATTCGCTTCAACTCCGGAGAGAAAAACGGCACAATCAAAATTTTGGGCTACAAAGTATGGTGCCTGTGCTTAAGACCGCTCGATAATAAATTGGGTAGAGAAAGTATTATATAAGGGAGAACACGAATGGCCTCAAAATTACCCCACCCGAATTTGGTTAGTCCCATGCAACGTCACGCTAATATTATCATCCTTGGAAGTGCAGTTACCGAATTTGCATCCTTGAAGGGCTCATTTCGAAGTTAATTACATCTTCAAAATAAGACACAAAAATATGTCTCACATTCAAGGATGGTCGCGAGATCATGCGCTCTAAAACAATATTTAGAAGTGCGCGAAAGCTTCGCGAAATCAGCAGAAACTATTGGGTTGTTCAGCAAGTAATTGGGATTTTTGACCGTTGCAAAAAATATTATTTTCTTATAATGAAAGGACATTAATCAATGATATATTTTCGATATATGTTAGATTACCTTTTGTCATTTTTCTGCTAATTTCAAAATTCCTCTCTCATAGAACTTCTGGCCTTTTTCAGCGAAAAACCAAGGCGCATAAGATTTGATATCCTCATCTTCGGTGAAGGTTTTCCCAATCTAGTAGATCTGCAACGATCGAAATGAGTGGCGCTTAAATAGCGCAAAACCAGGGCTATATGATGGATGCAACATCAGCTCCCGATCGAGCTCCCATTATTTTTTCTGAGTCGCCAAAATGTATGCGGTGTGACATTGTCTTGGTGGGACAATTCGCCTTTGGAGCTACGAAGATGTGATATGTTTTGAGGTGCTTCCAAGGAAACGAAATGTCAATTCGGACCTCTACTCTAATGTCAATTCGGACCTCTACTAAAAATGATAAAATTAGGTGAATCAGTTTCAAAAAATCGACCAGAAATAGCGAGTCGCAAAGGAGTGGTCTTCCACCAAGGCAATGCTAGGCCGCATACATCTTTGGCTTCTCGGCAAAAATTATTGGAGCTGGGATGTTGCATGCACCATATAGCTCTTATCTTGCGCCATCTGATTCCCATTTATTTCGATCGTTGCAGAACTATTTGAATGGGAAAACCTTTACCGAAGATGAGGACATCAAATCCCATGTAGCCCAGTTTTTCGATTTTTTTTTTTGAAAAAGACCAGAAATTCTGCGAGAGAGAAATTATGAAATTACCGGATATATGGCAAAAGGTAGTCGAACAATATAGAAAATATATCATTGATTAATGTCCTTTCATTATAAGAAAATAAATTTTTTTTGCAACGGTCAAAAATCCCAATTACTTTCCGAACAACCCAATAAAAGAATACATATTATGGCATGGCGAAGTATTAGCGAAAACTTTAACTACGCATGTCATACAAAGTTTCGCCGAGCACTGCTTGCCAATCCTACTATTCGTTACCATATGGCACACCCTACTGGTGTACTAAATAAGCAAATAAGCAAATGTTCGAGCAATCATCTCATGACCTACATCCATAAAAGGGTGGAAAAGGGGAAGTGTTCCCGCAATAACAACGTAATATGTATTTCGGAAATTAGCGCACGCCATGCAGAAGAATCCAAGATAACTAACCGTTTGCCTTGTGAGCGATTCAAATTTTTGGAACGTAAGAAGGGAGATCAAAAAATGTGTTCTTTGCCTCCAAATTTTAGAGCAAAAAAATCCAATCAGTCAAAGCTCTCAGTTAAGATTAAATTGATTTTTTTAGAATTAAATTCCACTCAAGACGCACCATCTGATGAATTTTAACAAATTTTAACCAAGGCACAGTAGAAACTACCCTTATGTAGTAGAAGACTTAGTGCTTCATTCATGAGTTTGACTTTACCGACCAGTATCCTAAGGTTCCGAGAAAAAAAAGTATGAAGGCATGGAGTAGAGTGGGTATCAAAAATATGTTTTCATAGTTAGCAAAGGTCTGATATTTTTGTGAAATACATGCAGGGCAAACGAATCCAACCAATTCGGAAATCAGGGCCCGTATTCATAGTAGTTTATCCAGCCCAAAAAAGCGCTCGGGAAAAAGCGTATCTATGAGTTCCGGCAAGATGTCTTTATTCAGTAGATTTCCGTTTGATAAGGGCTCACTAGGATGATGAATGCCGGTAGGAACGAATGTGTAAACGCTGTGTTTTTCTTGCACGGCTAAATATATTCGACACTTGTTCTACCTATGTGTACCAACCCTGGCTTCGCTTTAAAAAAGCACTTCGGCGATACTATGTTGTGCCTATATTTTCGCAATCATAATTTTTTCTCGAGCTTGAGCAGATCAAAAGCTTTTCATGAGACAGTTTGCAAGTCAGATTTTCACAAAGCCTTGGCCTTTCACTCATATGAGAAGAACCTGCAAGTTCGCTAAATTTTCCACTGACTCCGTACTCACCTATAATGCATGTGTGTACCAGTCAAATTAACCTACTGCCACCGCACAGTACACACTGCGCAGGAGGCAGAATAAGCGCTCCAGTCGCAAAGTGACCTTCGAGGTGTCGAACAGCAAAATTAGTCATTGTCCTAACAGCCATCTCGATAATTACGATCATGTTAATGGCTCGACGTCCTTAAATTAGAACTAAGTACGCGCGAATCCAGCTATACATTTCTTGTAATCCAGTTGATTGCTCTCCGAAAGCCACATTTAAGGGATGCACAAGAAGAGCATGGAGGCAGCCGCTCATCTGGAGCAGGTCGAGAAGTCGAGCGACATCAGCGAGAGCGACAGCGAGGACGGACCGTCCAGCCGCAGCTCGATCAGCGCCAACATGAGGTCCCACTACCACGACGACAAGGTACGCATCAGTTCTTCTGCAGGAGTAGCAGCACAGCCTAGTCCTGCGCGTATTCCAGCTCATCGGCCAGCTCAATCACCAACGACCGCTGATGGACCACAACATGCACAGCCACGGTGCGTTCGTCCTGCCCAGCCACACGAAGCTTTACGAGCAATGATACTCATTCATCGACATTATAAGTGTAGTTATGCCCATAAATGGTAAAAAGGCCTCGTCGTCAAGCGTCGGGTGGTACGGTAGCGGCAATTATCTCAAGTGTTGCGATGACGGTGTCAAGAAGGCAACAAAAACGCGCTCTAATTGCGCGGACAAACGAAGCCGGCTACTAACCAGGGTTCTACTGAAGCAGCCGCTGTAAATAAAATGCCGCCGTTCTAGCTAGCACTGCGCACAGTTAAGGGGAAGTATTCACACCGATCCAATGACTACATAAACAAACTTTTTTTTTCGCAATTTCTATAATAGACAATTCTCAGCCACTAGATGATCCCAAGCGGCAAGTGAACGCTACTAGGTGGCTGCTTTCTAGAAGTTCCCATTATTTGGCGCTTTTACAAGAAAAACACAAGTGTTTCTCACAAAGTACGTCTTGTAATTATCCACATACTCCATGAATAAAGTTGAAAACAGAAAGACTCGAAATTTAATTCAATTTTTTTAAATTTTATAAGGACCGCTCGCCTTGGTGGGCCACGTCTTCTTCCCACCTGCTAAAAGTCAAATTCGGCAAGAAAACAGCAATGAAACACAAAATAATCTTCATAATCATTACCAACACATCAAATAGGTACCCCCCTCCTCTGTGCAATGTTTCGAATGATTCTGTGACAAGGCATGTCTACCTCAAGCCTACCGTAACGTTACAAACTTGGGTTACGGTATAAAATGAGCGTGATTTCCGTGATCAGCGCATTTCCTCCAGGTGATTTTGAGCGAGAAAAAATTCTGAGATATCTGGAACAGAGATAGCTGAATAAAGTCAGAGCTGTCACTGTTTCCATCTAAGGGCAAGAGCGTACGGATGTTCTGTAAAAAGGCGCTGAAATGACTACGGTCTTCAATGATGCATTGCTGTAAAGCACACCGTAGAACAATTTCATTTTTTTGTGTAATTTGAAAAGTTTGAAGGAGAAATGTCGAACAGGTCAAGCAACACCTGTTCGCTTGACATTGCTGGGCTCCAAGTAAGAGGAGTAAAGAAATCGGAGAATTACAGGAGGTGGAGGGAACCAAGACATAGGAGAGCGGATCTCAAGTAATAGATTTGGGGCTTCCAAGCAGAAAAAAAAACGTTGAAAGCATAGGCATTGAAAAATATGCGAGCTCGTGGTAGCGTAATCCCAAGGAATAACCTATAAGTTACCTATTTCAACCTGCCCTAGTCGTCCAGCACGTCCACTCATCTGTCTATATGTCGTGGCGTTAGTCGCAGCCGGCCCACGAGTTTGTGCTTTGATGACAACTCTACCGGCTGGCAAGTTCACGCCTAAAATTAGAACTACTGCATAGCAGATACGACAGGCAGTTCGAAGATCCTACTAATCCATAACTGAAGAACAAAGCACGACTGAGATCACCCACCAGACGACAACGTGCTGGTGGCCACCAAAACCATGATGGCACCCTCCCGAAATCCTTGTTCTATGCATTCCCTCTCTTCAGCGGTCAAACCTCAAAGTAATCTCGTTTAGTTTAGGAGTGGCTTGCGAAAGCATAGCAGGAAATCGAACCTGCGTGATGGAAGGCAACCCCTCTCGGAAGTGTTTTACCAAGCACAGCATCCATAGTACCAGCAGTACGTTGTATGTTTGCTTGAACAGCATGAAGAGCGGAGCGGTTTACACGTGCAGCGATGACATGATTGGAACGGTAGATCCCGTCAAGAATTTTTGCAAGATCAAGGGCTATCTAAATAGAACAAGTTTGGAAGTAATGTAGCGGAACCGTCCATGAGATTCCCTTCGAAATAGTTTGAACGGTAGTGCTTCTAGACAAAACACAAAAAGCTCGATTCTCCTGGTTACCCATGAGCCATAAAGTGATGATGGACAGACATAGATTCCATTGAGATAGAAAACTCGTCGGCAGTTAAAATAGCAACACTATCGTGAACAGATTTAGTGGTAGACCATGGCTGCTGTTATTTAAGGGAAAATCAAACTATGTTCTCACTAGAGAATTGTAGAATTCCAAAGAAAAAAATTCAAAGCAAGTTTGAGAACAAGGAAGGTAGTTGCTGGTCCTTACTTAATAGCGAAAATTCTAATAAATATTTTGTGATGTGAACGTGCTGAAAACGCACAGCTAATAGGTAAAGCGTAGAAGTCATCCTCAGAAATACGTATTTTCGTCTTTCAATAAATTTGGCTTTTGAAGGAGAAATTGGAAGTAAAAGCGAGAATACCGATAGAATTTTCACCGATACAACATTGTTGTAGAAACTAATACTTTTCCAAATGGATATTTTTCTCACAGAAATACTCGTTCCCTATAAGAAAAAGAATACCTTTTCCACATCAGCCTTCGAAGAGCTGAACACAAGCACAAGCTTCTTGAGAAAAATGCCTTCGGCTGCCAACCTGAAACAACGGATGAGAAATGGAAGAAAAACAGTTACGGTCCTTCCCGGAGGGGACGACAGCTCGTCGCTTTTGAAACAGAATACAACAGTGCCAAGCGCAGAGGGAGCGGTGAAGAAATACCTAATTTTTACCAAAAACCTGGTAGATAATTTACAAGAGCAAAATTTCTTCAAAGTTAATCACAAAATAAAACGGCTAAGAAGTTTTATACATTGTTCCCTCTGAGTGTCGATGATAAGCATTCACGTGAAGCAAACTGAAAAGTGAAACTGAGGTGAACTAACCCAAGAACACATTCGGGGTCCTCCGGCACTCGAAACCGCTTCGGTACATCTCTGATAATGTTACCACTGCCGAGCTCGCTGATGTGACCGTCACAGCAAATGCGCTCGTGTAGCTCCACAGGGCGAAAGTGAGTTTCAAAGACCTATAACAATAAAGAGAAGAAACTGGAGAGATTCACTAAAAATTATAGCAGGCAATATATAGATGAACCAAAGTCGTAGGACAGATCTTGAGTAAGCCAGACACAGCGGATGTAACTACCAGTACTTCAGTAGTCTATCAGTACTAGTCTACGCTCGGTATGTTGTCAGTTCCCATGTCAAAGGAAGGTCCAAAGCAATTTGAAAAGAAAAGAAAGGGATTACAAAGCTAACATACCTTCGCACCTAGCCAGTCACCAACTTGTTCTAAGTTTTCCAACGTTGCACTCATACCTATCACCCGAATTCTGTCCGTCGAATTACTAAACATTTCTAGGTAAATTGCTGGGATAGCGAAAACTAGTCCCTGTCGTGACATAGAGCTAACCGCGAGTTCCACAGATTTATCTTAGCACAGAGCGACTCCAGCACGACACCGCGGGATGAATCGAAAACCATGTGGAGTTCGTCAATTACTATCAGACCTCAGACATATTCATGAATTATGAGTCCATATTTGATAACGTAAAAGAATAGGATTACCGATTTCGTCCATTATTCCATCAAGTATAGCATGATTAAGAAGACTATTCGCTTTCTCTGTTGTACACACAGCAGCCGTCCACTCCCTCGATGGAGCGGATTGGGCACCGACGAAGGCTGCCATTTGTATATCGACACGGCGCCATGCTCGCTGCAATGTAGCAGCAGGTATAGTTCACATTCGATAAATACAAATATCAGAATCAGTATCAATTAAACATGTGAGAAGTTGAGATCCGTGAATAGGCTTTGTTCGTTGGTTAGGTCTCATTTTAAAGCAAGTCAGAAGTCTTTCATCTTTTCTACAAACTTTGCCCTATATTATAGAATGAGTCACGGCTGCGAATGAAAAAACGGTCACTTTTAAGTCAAGAACTTTCCCACAACATGAAAAATTAGCCCAGGGTGCGGTGTGCAACAAAACGCACTGCAGGAGAACTCTAACACCCGATTTTGCCATAACTCCCAATCTGCATCCCCTCTCTAATATTAAAGGAATGCCAATAGGAACAAAGAATGGCACAACCTGCTTCAAAATCGATAACAGTTCAGTAGTTGTGCATACTACATATAATTTTAGCCTACCTCCAAAAAAAAGCCCACATTCTAAAACCTTCTTTGTTCCCCTAGTCTCTCTCTACCTATCATACATAATGGAACGAACTACACCTGCAAGAACCGTAGCTTTTCCTTCGCCACAGAGATGTACGGTAGTAGAAAAAGTATTCTTTTGCCTGATAGCGCCACCCGTAGTGCTACAAAATATTAGTGTTTTCCCAGCTAATAAGAAAGAAAAAAATGAATACCAATTAGCTCTGCTACAATACTTTTCCCAGCACTGGTTGGAGCGGTGTACACGATGTTGTCATCATTCACCTCCGCCCATTTCAAGACATCAGCTTGCCAGTCGAATAAACTGTTTATATTCTAGAATAAAACATGAAAATGACGTACAGAGAACGACGATTCCTACACTCAAACAAAAGAATTGCGACCCGTTACTACACCCACCTTTTCTGAGTAGGCGGAAATTATTTCAGGAGGAGTCCATTTTGGAAATGGATGCCCTGAACCACTCATCACAAGTGAAACACCTCTGGTTATATAAAATTTATACATAAAAGCTGCTAACATCGTCCACACATGTTCAAGAAGGTATTTAATGAGGGGACTCTCATATTCAATAATACATTATTTCAAAAAACTTTAATATCATATTCACACGATAAAACTGCACATCACTCCAGTTAGTAGCAAGGAACCGTATTTAAAAGTGATTGTATCCAGAAAATGTTTAAGTATAAATAGAAGAGATCTACATAGGCAAAGCATCATCACTCAAAAATGACAAACGGCGATCATGGAATACGACTATCTCTTTACAGGGGGCCAAGATCAGGGTCCAGATCGGGCACCAATCCAGACACTAATGTAGCATTTCGTAACGGGTTCAGCTCGTCAGTCTGGAAACATCTACTACATGCATCCAAAACTCGTGTGGGAAGAACACAAAACAAAAGACGCACCTCGCTGTCTCTGGTATCTCCACAGTCGTGCGAATTCGATGAACCCGTGTCCATTACGAATGTTTCGTTGCATATATTCTGCAGCAAACTTATGATAACATTTAACTATAAAGACTACAAGTTGAAACAGCACACCTCTTTCCTGTGCTCATCGTCAAAAATTAAGGGAGGTCGGTGTAACTGCATGGACTGTCGACGACTCCGCGGTGACAAGGAGTTTTCATTAGGGCTGTCGTGGTGCAGCTGGGTGAGATCAGGGATGGGCGATAGATCCGTGCTGAAAAACGGTCAATGATGCTAACCGTAGGTCTTTTGATTCATCAACAAGGGAGCACTGAGCTTACACTAAAGCTAGTTTTTTCTTTCTCTTCTCCTGGTGATGGTGTGAGGCCCTCTCATGTGGATGGTAAGAAGAATCCATGATGCTCTCCTCTTCTTCCGAATCAGGTTCCACTTCTTTGATGGGATTTTTCACCTTAAAAGAGAAGAGACGCTTAATGTTCACGAAAAAAAAACTTGATACATTTTTAAATATTTAAGTTCAGAAACAATGACGTCAATGACGAATGTCGTCAAGTGATAACATGGACAAGTGAAGAGGAGGAAAAATCGTGGAGAACGACGGAAAACACCTAAACTTACATCGCCGAATCGGTGGATACGAGCCCGAGATGAACGCGTTCGACGCTCTTCTTCAGTAGTCAACACTGCTGGATCAATACATGATGAGGAACGGGATCTACCCAACGGCCTCGAGCCTGAGGAGTGCCGAGACTAAAAAGCCGTAGTGTGGGCGAAACAGTAACAAGAATCTATTACAAGAGCAAAGGTAAGTGCGCATACAGACCTTCGTAGTTTTGACTTGGTTTCGAATACTACTCGCGTGTTCAAAGTTCTCACAGAGTCGTTTAAATTCTTGTAACACGTCTTCGTTAACCATATTGCATGTATTCATCCTAGCCATTAAATTGAGGAACTGCAACAAAACCCAAGTTCAGGAATAACAGAATCCTACTATGGCACTGCTCCAACAGGACTCACATGCATCTCTGCCTCTGATTTTTGTTTGTCGTACTCCATCGCCAGTTTTCGATTCTTTTCGTGAATTTCTCTGACTTGATCTTCGTGTCTCTTCTAAACAAGTGATGAATTAATCACTACTACAGTGGGTCATCAGTTTACCCTATGACATGCAATAAAAAAAACTTTAATAGAAAATCAGATCGCAAAATTCACAGTTAACAAACAGTAGAACTGCCAAATCCTATGTCTGACATGCCCCCTTACTGACTTTACCAATCATGCATATGCTATGAAAAATGTAGGGGACCTTTATCGCATCTCCTACACTCTTACACCATATACCCGTCCAAAACAACAGATGAAATCTTCAACGCCGACATATTCATATCCTCTCTTTATACCATAAATTTTAAGAGTGACGACAGATTATTGAGGGTGAGGTAGGGAAAGAGCCGAGGCTGGAAGCAGGAGGGGGAGTAAGCTCGCTATGACAAGACGATAAGAACTAATATGTGAAAATGGTGGTGGTGCGGCTTAACTTTTATGGGCTAGAAGAGGAAGAGTGCTAAGGAAATCAATGTCTCATTTACACCACACCTCACGCATTTCTCGAGAGCTCCTATCCTCTCGAGCGCTTCCTTTTTAGTCATCACTAGATGAAGAATGTTACCTTCAGGTCACGGATGTAACCCTCCAATTCCTTGTTCTTCCGCTGCAAGTCTTTCATCTCCTTCTCCTGATCGATGATGGTCCTACGCTCATTAGCAGCCTAGAAACAAGATCAAAGCAAGTGGACAGCAATCAGCACGAACAATGAAGTTCGGGGAAAAAAAGTTAAGCAAATGTTGGTGAGAAGAAAAAAAGACCCAACATGAACAAGTCATAATTCACAAGCACTCGTACCTGCTCAAATAAGACCTTGAGGTAGACTCGAGCAGCGGCTACAGTGTAGAGATCCTTCCAACGAACTTCGCTCCTGCTGTCGACGTCAACAGAGCCGCATCCTCGCTGCAGCTTATTAAGTTCGTCACTGCTGTAAATTAGACCCACGTGGTTTAATCGGATGGGATCAATATGATATGCTAAGGGAGCTGACCAAAGAATCTGCTGCTGGTCGATGTTTTTGAGTTCCTCATCAATTTTCTTCAGCGTCTCTTCATCTTCAGGAGATAGTGCAGGCCCTTGCTCAGTAGATCGGCGCTAAAAACATTCAAATATGTCGGCGCCGTAGCATTGTTAACGAAGTGGCTACCTTAGGCAGTGGTTCATCCGGAGACTGAAGGCTCTCTCGTTGTCGTTGGAGTCGAGCCTTCTTCCTACCAAGCTGCCGCCTTTGGTCTTTTAGCGACTGGCACATCAGTTCTGCCTCGTACGAACTGCCCACAAGTGCGAGTTCTGCTTCGATAAATTGCTGCAAGCAGTACAGACGGTAAGTATCATTTCAAGTCAATGTATAATAAAACAAGCAAACCTAACCTTAGCGTGGCTGAGCGATTTTTCGCTCTCCGGCTTTTCTCGAGAGAATGCCGCTGCTCGTTCCATTTGAGCTTGCAACCGCTTGTTCACCTTACTTGCATCCTCAAGTTTTTGTTTATACACTAACATCTGCTGATCATGAACTCGTTTCTCTCGAGCTGCCTCGATGTCTCTCTTACGTTCCTAAAAATGAGAATTTAACAGGAAAGTCATTCAGTTTACTAGTATTGTGAGCGGGAAGGTAGTAAGGCTTTACCTTCTGCTTGAGCTGATGCAGTTCGCGGTCATGTTTGATCTTCCAGTGACGGTACTTCTCAGCTTCCTCCTTCTGCTGTTTCACCATCCTGACTTTCGCCTGTAGTATAATAATTATAAATAAAAATTCGATAAAGCCCTACAGCCGAAGATAAATTACATCTCTTTTCGTGCGTTAAAGGTGTGATGAGCAACTACTTTTCACTTTTCCCAATAAAACTAAGCACCACGGCCAGTCTGTGGGTAATAATTAGTTACGACAATATAAAAACTGCTACTACTAATGAAACTTTTTGTTTTCCCTGTTTCACCTCTTACCCCCTATCCAGGTGTCTATTTTGAGGATAAAACCACTAGTCAATGTATGCCAACCTTCGAACAACACTGGAATTTTCTTTCCCATTTTTTAACCGACTGACGTCAGGGCGGCTTACCGGTGAGCCGCTCATTCTTTGCAGAATTCACTTTGAGGGACCATCAAAGTTTAATGATATGTATTAGCGCTTTTCTTAGATAGTAAGCTAAAATACTTCTAGGTCAATGTGATCATAAAAACCTATACTGGAATTTTTATAAAAATTGTGAGGCAGAGAAAGGGCCTAGAACTGAGGAAATGCGCAAATGCGCGAAAATGGGCGCAGTCGTCAATAGTTAAACATAGCTAAAAAAAAAAACAATAGTTTCAGCATCTTTAAGAAAGAAACCGCAATTGTGAATTGTTCCCATGTCAAAAACGGGCTACCGAAGGAATTATGCATCAGAAATGAACACAAAACTGTGTTTCCAAGGAAGCAGTTAGCAAATGTCTAGTAAATGCAATTTGATTTGGTTTGGTTCCATAAAACAATATTTCAAGAGCGGATAGCATACCTCACAAGAATTAGAGGACCAACCTTCTTCAACTCAACAATTTCGGCTTGCATGCGCTTTTGCGTTTCTTCACTTTGTTGCCGCTGCTTTTCCAATTTCTTCATTTCGTTCATTTGCTTACGGAACTGAGCCAATTGTTTCTCCATGTCTTGCAATTTCCTCCTACGTTCCTCTGCCAACCTTAACATGCTGTTAAACAATACGACAACAAATGAGCATATAAAACCCTATGAGCATTACCTATTATTAACGGATATCTTTTTCAGTTCAGACTCCAACTTCGCCTTTTCAGCTAGAACTGCATCTATTCGCTGCTGGAGCTCGGTCATCTCTTGCTTAAGAATATTTCGAAGTGAGAATACTGTACTGCATAAAGTAAAGCATAAGGCACAGCAAGAACACCTTGTGCTTCTTCATCAACTCGTCAACGTTCCTTTGATTTTCTACAGCTTTTGTGAGCATATCCTCTTTGTCTTTGATCTGCCGCATAACATCCTCTAATTCCTTGTTTAAAAAGGCCTGCTGGTCCACGAATCTAAAAACAGTAACATCCAGACTTCACTGAATAAAATGTCTCTTTGCCGCGGCCATTCGATTTTCTCAAGTATCTGACAATTCAAAAGAAAAAAAAAGCTTCTAAAAACGAAGCACATATGACTAACTTCAAACAGACTGTCTCATCCAACACTTCGTCATCTGTGTCACCATGCAGAAGCTTCGCCATGGATGGATCCCTTTCCTGTCCACCGAACACAAGTTTTAGAAAGGTTTGAACACATGCAAGACAAAAATAAAGATCTATACCTCTTCTTCAGTTATGTCTTCCGTAATAACTTCAGAAATTCGCTGCACAATTTCAACATTTTCCGACTCGCCGCTAGCCCTAACAAATAAATCACGTTTGAAACCGCAACCGCAATCAGCGAATTTGCATTTATCCGCAGAAATTCGTACTTGATTATTTCAACAGTCTGGGCAATAGCGTTTTTAAGCTTTTCACGTTGACTTTCGACGTGTTGCAGTTGGTTTAGGAGGGAAACCTAAAGCAAATATAGTGAAACCAACACTCAAAGATGAACACAGAAATTGTACCTGATGACAAATAGCCTCAGCAGTCTTCCCATGAGCTTCATTCAAAAGCCGTTCCTTTTCAGCCAGGGCAGATTTCATCTGAGCAATTTCGAGAGCGCTGAAACAAATACGGATTAGACTGATGCGAACCGTGGACCTAAACAAAACTCGTTCAACCAATCCCACCTAAGATTACCATCAGCGGAACAAGGAGCGATTCCCATTCGTGTCTCCGCCAATTCTCTTTCCAATGCAGCAACCTGCAAAAAGAGAGCAAGCGTGTGAGATCCCGAGGAGTGTTATCATGACCGGAAAATTGGCAATATTCCGCATCCGTGGCAGCAATCACGATAATCAACATTATCTTGCATGACGTAGCCGTTTTTTGCGGTTCACAGCGGATACGATATCTGTGTTAAGCACTCCAAACAACCCTACAGAATAGTAAGCGTACATTTATTTGACCAATAGACTGCAATGGACGAAGTTTCAAAGCTATATGAGAGCCTTACGTAACTCAAACGCATGATTTCTTATCCGAACGGCACTTTGGCGCTAGTATTACTCCTTCGATAACAAATTGAGATGATAAGAAATGAGAAGTACCAAACCTTTTCCCTAAGTTCTCGGATCTTCTGCTGACCAGGATCGATGTTAACAACCGGCTTGTTCTTAATCTTCTTAGCTCGGTCCGCATATCTTCAAATGATAATGTATAATTAAAAGTAAATGACAGTCTGTTCTAGTACTTGGACGTAACGAGAGCAAAAGCGAGGTCAAAACAGGTCACAGGAA
>KN768112.1:0-11905 GCA_000816745.1 Ancylostoma duodenale | reverse complement strand
GACAACAAAAATGTGGCGTCGGGCACAGACACTTCAGGAATACTTTGAGCGATGCGATTTGCTCGCCGCGATTTGTATGAGCGATTCAGTCGCCGCGCCAGTCCATTATGAACTGTCCTAAAGTTAAACACAAACATAAAACTGCCCAGAATTCCTAATCAATTCTCGGAGCTAGCATGAGCATCGTGGATCTCAACGCGTTTCAAGGATTTTGAACTTCCTCTCATTTTTTAGCCGCCTGAACCAGTCATGGTCGTTACAACTGCGCACGAAGCCGAAGAGACGCAAGGTGAAGAGATGTTCAGGTGAGGTCCCGCTAGCTATTTGATCTTTATTATGAACGTCATTTTTACATTTTTTACCTGCAGATGTCGGGACTACACGCCGGCCATATTCAATGAACTACAGAATCTATTCGATCTTCTGAAGCAGTCATCGTAGAATGAAAGTCGTTCTGGGGATTGATTTGCTTATATACGTAAGGCGATAGAGCTACATATGTATCAAAGTTGAACGATACTCACAATAAACGTTGTATAAGTACAGAGTACGTTGATTCCTACGGGAAGCATTACTCTCTACTGAAGTCGTACTGGAAAAACTTTGTATTGTATATCGGAAAGAGTTCATGAATGGTCCATCTTGTCCATCTTACTCTACAGTAGAGTGATAAGGCAGCGTTCATCCACACCGCACGAGCTTCTTGGGCTTATTGGGTAGAAGTAAAACCAAAATAGCCGAGCAGTTCTGTAGTTGTAAGATCCGAACTGAAATGGGACCAGCGCTGCCCACCGGAGTAGAAACTGCGTTTCAAGGTGAAACCCTGAAATTTCGCATTGACTCCGCTCAATCTCTCTCGTCTCCTCAATTATTGGGACTTGAAGACGTGTCTTTGGCAGTTTTTCACGGAATCACATATAGCATCGGGACCAGCAGCTACTAGAAATTTTTTCCACGTGAAAACCTCAAAGACGATTCTGAGGTGGGACGGTGCCGTTAAGCGAAATCATGGCATTTGTCGTCACTGGATACGTGCTACATATGTGCAGGCTACACCATAATACTTTCTACCGATTTGGCAGCTGCTAACCGGGCACCTTCAATACTCTCGCCAACTAAAAAATCGTCAACGCTCGTACGACAAGTGCACCTACCACATCAAGATGTTCAGACCGTCCAGTCGCCTTATCGGATGAGCCATCAAGACCATGAACATAAGGAGACTCGATGGGAACCGAACATGTGGTAGGTGGATTCCAAGAAAGTCACGCTGAGGGGTGTTTCTAGTGTCGGACGGTGCAGCACCCCGATGCTAAGGTGTGCCCGACCGTGCCGCTAGACATTTCCGTCGCAAATGCTCCCATGTGATGGTATGGTTTACAGACGGAACATGTATCCCCATCCAATGCCGTGTATGACTACTTAGGGCAGCACTCATGGAAATTTCCCCTTTTCAGATCTTGATCCACTTCTGATCCAATCGATTGTGGGATCAATTTCACAATAAGAGTACCAGTTACAACTTTCTCCATCACGAGTAATAACAGGTAATACCTGGATCAGCCAGAAGCGGTAAGTTTTCCGTTCTCATGCTACCGCCGAGCTCCTATACCATCCTTGGAGCGCGAATAGTAGCAACTGTCAGCTGGTTGGGCAATGATTGCAAGTGGCATTCCTTCGTATTAATGTTTTCATAACTCATTCTGATCAAAATCACATTCTTATCATTAGCTCTCCTCCGTTTACGTCCTTTGCACTTATTACTACAGGGTGCGTCAGAATTATTGACGCACTGCAAATCCTACTGTAAAAGGGACAACATCCGGGAAAACCCTACATATTCATATTCAGAATGAAGGACATGTCTTGGCGAATACATAAAATCCACTCTTGTTCGGAGAGTTCTCTCTTCTTGTAAAAGCGGCCGCAGAGATGCTAGGCGAAAATATCGTCGATGCGCCGCAACTGAAGTTCGTCCATTCTTGTTCCATGTTATGAAGAGGTTAAATTTTAGGAATACGATACTCTCATGGGAAGTAGGGCAGGTCTTACTCTCCAAGTATCACATGAAGGCAAGTCCTTGTTCGTAAATATTGTCGCGTTCTCGCCAAGGAAATGCATCTGTGCTTTACTGTGGAAAATTTATTCCTTTCCTTGTTTCTCACCCAAACAGACTTCTAAGGACGCATTTTCTTGCTTATCTTAGTTCTCATCACAAGATGAATTCACAGGTGCTTTGGCAGGGCTTGGCTGTTGTGCAAAAGACAAAAGTGGTACAGACCCAGTTTCAAAAATCTACTTGAGGGACTTCAAATTGGCATAGAATAGGCTTCCTTGTCAGCTGAATTTTGGTCTGCTGGTGACCCCATATGGGTGCCTTAGAGAGCAAGAGCTGCGCCATCATCCACAGAATTATCGAGCTCCCAAAGGCTTAGCTGTTCAAGATCTGGAACGGAGTCGACCTGAGTCAGCTGCGGCGCAATGGCTATGCGATCCCTCGTCGTCTCTGTGACTGCCTCAAAAAGGAAGGAAACTGCTGCGAACAAGAGTGTATTTATTATGATCGCCAAGGCACGGGCTCTAATCTGCATATACCAATTTGAAATGTTCTCGCATCTCTGATTTTCTTCTACTAATTTTAGGTGCGTCAATAATTCTGACGCACCCTGCATTCTCTACAAGCTCTTTTTCTCACTCAGAAGATCCAATTTTTCGAATATAGCGTGTGTCTAAATTATTTAGTTTTCAAAATTGCCATATGATTTTGTTCTTTTACCATTCTATGTCTTTATAGCAAAAATCTCACTTTCTTACTATTTGTGCTCTTTCTGTTTCAAGAATACAGCTTTACTAGTCAAACATCCGATGACACAAAGAAAATAGGTGGCAATGATGGCAGCGTTGTCGACTTTTTTGTTCGATCCCATACGTATAACTCGACCGCACCGCTCTAACCTACCAAGGCAGAAGCTTCCGAAAACAGTTTCTGCATGAATTTTGGCGAGATTGGACACTTCACCCCACACTTTTCATAGTCAAAAATTTAATAATCCACTACAATCTTGGAGACCTAATTTTCCGTGGGTGCTGCTTTTAATATGCTGAGGTGCGCCTTATTGAGGCCTACTAGCTGCATTTGTATTCGTTTCACTTGTAAAATGACATTTATTACTACGACATAGAACATTTTATTCAGATGAGATCATCATCATTACCAATCACAACAAGTAGTCAGTTCCCAGAAGACCCGTAAGGAGAGGTACTCGAGTAACACGTCACATTTTCACAATCATTCTGAGTTTGTGGCCCATTGTCGCACTGACTCAAGATCCAGAGCAGATACGACCAACTGATATCAAACGCTTGATATGTAGAATCAGTAAGGAATACAGGGAAAGGTACACTTAAATAGAGATAAACTGGTGAAGGCTGGCCCTATCAAAAAACATAAACATTGCCGTGAAGAGGCAGTTTTCTCCTGTATTGCTCGGGATACAAAGCCATAAGAATAAACATCAGCAGGAGGCCTGAATTCGATTAAGCTGCGAGTTGATGGTCGCATCGCGATTCATTCGAATCAGTGAGCAACGATGGTCGCCGCTCGACGATCGCAGCTCGTAGTCATAGATCGCAGAGGCCGTGAGCCGATCGCGGCACGCTGTCACGACGCCTTTTCGAATCACGCTGCTGAAAAAGAAAATAAATAGGATTAAAACAAATAGGATCAGACCCTTCATCTCTTTGACGTGAATAAATGGCAATTTACACTACCCATTACATTCAATCACTCTTAGAAAAATCTCTTACCTGAAAAACAAATAGAGAAGAGGATTGACGAGTGAGTTGGCGGTGAAAACCACCATCACCGCCCAGTTCATCCATTTTCCGTGTTTCGAGCATTGAGAAATGAAAATCTAGAAGAGTAGATTCCTTTGCTGCTTCATATGCCTTGTAGACAGCAGCATAGCAAGTCCTTTTTAACACTTTTCACTCAAGATTTATGAGTTAATGCATGCGAGAACTGGTCCCCATGCATGTCAGGGTTCCAAAAAAGAAACTAAACGAAACTAAGAGCAGAAAATGTGGAAGTTTTTCTAATATCTATTGCTTAGAAAAACTTATAGAAAAAATTCGATGCGTTAAAAACGCCTAATGCGTTCCAAAATTCAAAAACCTCTGGGATTTTCCAACCTTCGAATAAAATTTAAAAACTTGGATGGTAAAGGTAAGACAAAATCCAGAATGATCTTAAAATTTAGCGAAAACAATGTGAGAGAAAAATCGTTCAGTTCGATATCTCGAACTCCTTGATAAGCAGCTGGAATGAACATCGGTTGACATAAATTTTGGTAGGGACCAGTTTTCGCTACTATCGTAGTTGTTAATAAAAGGATTTGGGGACCAGTTCTCATTTCTATCTCGCTGATTGGAATAATTTGGCATAAACCGATTTCTCCCCTTTCTTGATCATCAAAACCGTTTGCTTGTATGAAATGATTCATTTTTCTATTTTGACGATATTTTCAGTACGATCATACTCTTTCCTACCTGTCCCACCACGAAAAGTATGGTGTTGATGATACATGGCACCAATAAACGTGTCTCAATGCTCATTTGTCGTTGTACTGACAACAGCGCAGGTGGAGTACCACGAGCATATCGTTGGCGGGCTTCTGAAAACAGTGCCATTTACTTGGGGACCAGTTCTCGCCTTGCTTCAAAAGTGAATAACTTACTTATCGTCTTCTCCGCCTGCCTTCGGAACAATGTCATAAGTGCGGCAGCATACAGCGGGAACGGTAGCACCATCAGTACCACGTTACATACCATGTAGTACGTGTCAGTACCGTTTGCGGCGTAACGTTCCCAGTCCGAGTCCATTCCATAGCGCTCAGGATTGAAGTACAACGGCACGAACCAGTCGAACTGAGCATATTTCGTGATTGGAGCAGGTTTTCTCCCAAATTGTAGTAATGCTGCTGTACCTGGTGCTCAATTATGGATTGTATTAGTCCTGCTAGCCATGGGATTGCACAGATAGCCATGCAGGTGGAGGATGGCAGCACTCGGAACCAATTCGGCCACTGGACCGCCGCCCATCGGGACCAGGCGACCATGGTGTAATGGTAGACCATCGCCCACCTTGAAAAATTCTCAGTACATACGTACTAGACGACCCAACTCTAGGTAGATCAATGAAGATTTTACCCAAATTAGGATGCTAGATCACCTTACCAGGTGAAATCCAGATACATGTGCACATGCCATCTCGTACTCACGGGCAATATCTCGTCCTGACAAAGAATCGTGATTCCAGGCCAAATGGCGAACTGAAAATGTGAAGCTTGTGGGAGCTAAAGAGGTTATGTAGCTCTATTTATAGTTCGGTACGATCTTTGAGAAGCCAAACATCGAATTTTTTGGAGATTGGAAAGAGGAGGTAACCCTAAATAGCAAAATATGTTCCCTAGAGCTGGAACTGCTAAAAATGCAGAAAATTCCCGGAAATTATACTACAAAAGTTGCTGTTTTTTGGAAGAAGTTGCTTTTTTGGAATCATTTGCTCAAAAGCCCTCCCGTTGAGCAGGGATCGGCTATGGGAGAACTCACGAAAGTTCCAGGGACGCCTTCCATGGATCTTGCTTATGTTCAAAGGACAAGAGTTTTCAGCACCTCACGATTGAACGCATTGCTCTTTTGCACGAGAAAACTTATGCAGCAAGTTAAAAATTGGTTGACCGAAGAGACTTCAAAAATCGTTGCGAAGAAAATTGGTGAATTTCTAGGAAATCTAATCAATCTTGGTTCTAGCCTGCCGAATTTCTCTGCAAACAACCTATCTGTTTTTGCCCTATTCCGAGTGGAATTTGAGAAGAAATGATTTTTTATTGAATTTCTGGGATGTGTTCTAATCCTGCTCTGCTTCTCATCTCTCTCTATCACTTTCTCTCTTCTCTTCTTTCTTTACATCTTCTCGCAGCAACTTAAAAAAATCAATTTCATATCCACGCTTGCACAGCTTCTGATGCTTTTTTCAAATATTTTTCCATGGTTCTTGTTGAGCATAGGTCACTTCCATTATGAAAATTACTCAATTAAGGACTGTTGAAACCATAGGTACGATAGTGGTGAGACAGGGGTCAAAAAAGTGAAGGTTGTCTGGGTCAAGAAAGTGAAGGTTGTTCCAGAAGATTGATGTCTACAGAGTACAAGACAGTGAAGCCCCTACAATCTCACATTCAAAGCCGGAGTGTTAGATATGCTCAAAATCTTGACAACCTCACACTAACATGTCAGACAGTTGACATGTTAGAACGAGATTTGCACCAGCGCCATGGTTGAAAGTGGGCCAATTTGGTTTTCGCTAAATATTTCGGTAATTTCACAAAACTGTATGTTGCGCAGTTGTCAGTGTTTATCTCCATAGAATTTCCTATAGAACAACACCAAGATCGACAATTTTTACCAAGAATCCACGAAGAAATCAATTTTTTAAAATCTAGACCGAGGATTTGCGTCCTTTAAAATTTTTCAGCAATTTTCAGCAATCGTGAGTTGCGCAGTTGTCTATTTAATTGCTGACATCCTTGCGAATACAGCGGTCATAAAAGCAAGGGCCTTTGTCTGAAACTGGTCCAGAAAACAGGTCATGTTCAAAAACGCTTTTCCGCTAAATATCTCTACCAGTTCAAAAAATCAGGTGTTGCGCAGTTGTCAGTTGCCGAGCCCGCGTGATTCCGAGTAGAATGGTATATAATACTTAGCACTTCCGTCCATGCTGGGCTGAAAAAGCCCGCCTGAGACAAATGCCCCGTGTAGCTCAGGGGGGTTAGCGAGAGAGCTTGCGATATGAGAGGGTGCCCGACGCGAGGGTGAGACGGACGGGGCATCTGTCTCACCCTGGATTCTCTGTCGGGAGTGACCGAAACTACCAACAATTATATATCATTCTGCTCAGAATTCCATTCTGAGTTCAGCTGACAACTGCGCAACTTCCAGTTCTCTTAAATAAAGAAGATATCGTGGTTTTTACGTTTTAGGAGATTCCTCAATTATTCATAGCTGCATTTCTGTCTCTCCAGTACTATCTACTGTAGTGTTTCATTGCTATTCTATCTGACAACTGCGCAACACTTACTTTTTTAAGCTTAAGGTGATATGCCAGGCCAAACCCCAGATTTCAGGCTATCTCATGCCTATATTCTCAACAGTTTTTCTCAACCCATTTTCACCAACGACTCCTGAGCTTCATGTTTCCTAATACCATTTTGTATGTAGAATTTGATCCACAACTGCGCATTCCATGTGTTTCTGTCTTTTCGGAACAAAATGTGGGATTTTCTGTAGCATTTGCGATCCGGGGCTGCGCTCCGGATCTAATTTATCCTCCTCGTCGTAGGTGAAGGTTCTCCCCAAATGCTCTGCCGTTAGTGATGGTGGGTTGAGACTCGTCTCAGGTTATCGCACCTATGGTTGAAACCGGATTCTATATTTGTGCCAGTAACTAACTAATAACGACAAATTTCCCCGGGAGTGAGTGGGACTGTTCGTATGCACTTTATGTGGACACCAAACAAAACACACAAAGAGGTTTTGAAGACGATATTCCTGCTGATGTTCTGGTGCTATTTTAGTAATGAAGGTGGATTTGGCGTACAAAAAAAATGGGGGTATGAATTAAATTCTGGTGGAGAAGACACAAAAAGTTAGAAAAAAAGGCTGGAAAATATTGAGGGAGCAATTTTGAAAAGGAAAGTCAAAGTATAGAGGTGTAGTTCCCTTCTTTCCTTAGAAAAAGCTCATCGACACCCTTTCCCTTTTACTCTCCACCCCCCCCCCCCCCCCCACCCCCCTCCAGATGGTCTGTCATGATGATTATCAACCTTCACAAAAACTGATTCACGGGGGCGTCAGCATTTGTTCAGACCGCTAAATCCACAAAACAAACACAAACTGATTTGCCCATCCATGATGACGTCATCGCCGGAAGTATCGACATAATAAAAACGGTTCAAAAACCGTGGGAAGCCGACAAAACCTGCCAAAAGTCTTTTCTAGCGTGATAATTGGATCTTTCCAGGAAAAAAGGTGGCAAGCTTCTGGAAATGTGAGTTGTACTGTACCTGTATGAGTAACAAGATGTCCGTGATGGCTTGGCTGATCAAAAATCGAAAGCCAACAATATCGCCAACCATTTGCACCATACTATAGGTGACCAGTCCGAAGAGGCAAACCCCAACGAGTCCGAAAAGGAGCAGCGATAGTCCAGCGACCACATCCGACGGCAGCATCAATGAGCTGAAATTTCCGGAAATTAGGTAGAGGAAAATAGATGAGGAAATGGAAACGGAGCGAAAAAACAAAGAAAAGCGAGAAAGAAAATAGATGGACTCCATGACACAGAAGATACGGGCTTGGGAACGACATCACGCGAAACCTGGAGAGTTCCCACTGTGGATAAGAGCTTCCGAGGTTACAAATCAGGAACGAAAGCAATTTAAATACGAAATGAGAATAATGATAGTTAATCTAAGTTGTCCGGAAAGTGCATATATGTACTGGGAGGAAAAAAAGTAATGGAATGAAATGAAATTCATCCTCTGCTCCGTAAACAAAGATCAAGTTGTGCATACCCTTGCGGCAAACTGTTCCATACTGCTGAGGCCACGCCCACTTTCCCCAGTCTGGCATGATTTCCAGGTTTATCTTTGATAGAATCGGAAAAACCCGACGTCTTAGCGTCGTTGCCTACGTGAAAAACCACAAAAAATGAAAATAAAAACTCCAATACCAGCGCCTGGATGCATCACTGAGATTACCCAGGGTAAACGCGTTGACGCTCGTGTAACACGTTTACCCTAGGTGATGCATGCGGCCTCAGATGTTGACATAAGGGTAGATCAGCAAACTGAGAGGTTTTGCAGGCTTAGAACGAGCTCCATACGTGTGGACTTCAATTTTTTTTTGAAGAAAATAATTAGAGGCTACAGCCTGGAACGTTTTTTTTTTCATCAAGAAATATGAGTAATTAATCCATACAGAACACCCAAAAACATGCTGTCGGGCTAGTGCTACAATAGAATGACTATGGTACGTAGTAATGCGTTCTGCCGTTCTCCTTATTTTGAAATCGAAACTTTTCACTGAGGTCACGGTAAGTTATTAAAGAGGCACTTTCTGCAACACCGATCCTAGCACAATTTTCGATTTTTAATTTAAAATTCAACAACAGTAACAATTAATTTAACATCTAACAACGGTAGCAGTAATACAATACCGCGCACAATCGAGAATAAGTAAAGCAACAAATATTTTCAGGGTTTCACCGGATCTACACAAACACATCATGCATATAATAATTGAAAATGGCTGAAGAAAGAAAAATAGAAAAACTGTATGGGTAGGGGTTCTCTGGACCAGAAATCAGGAAGTAGGATTCCTTAGGCTCGGGATGGCACCGAGTTTTATTAAATACATTATCTACCACATCATTAAAGAGTACACTCAAAATAAAAAGCATCTAGTGATGAAAAAAATCATTAACACCGTTAGAAGCAATGTGTAGGCAAAAAGTCGAGGTTTGCTCGTTTATTTATTGTTCCTTGTTATCGCTGGTAGAACTAATATACTCATTCTTCCCGTCGCAATCTAGCCAGGCAACATATAAATATTGTATACATCCTTACGCCTAACCACTGAGTATAACTTGCAAAAGGGTATAGATACTTAACTTCAGATCTCCAGTGTACTGGAATCACCGATAGGGACAGGAACAGATGCGGAGTTCGAGCCATTGAGCCATCCATAAGAGTAACACACACATATACATGGCAGAAAATTCCTACGCATCATATGGAAAGCTAAATTCGACAACACTTTTCCCACGAATTCTCCCACCATACCATTAAGGGCATCGGTGTAGTAAGATGCGCCTCCCGCTGTAGTGATATCCAATTTCGCCAGGGTTTCCTGGAACGCAGTGATGCATCTCAGGTCTCCGTTAAGGAAAATTGGGGAAGATGCGGAAATATAAGCTGTGAAAAAAGGGAAGTAAGTGACATATGATCTGGCTACGTCTTATTTGAAAAACTTTAAAGCCATTTGTGTTCATGGAATCTGCAGAAAAAAGCAGGCTGTGACTTTGAAACCACACTTGCTGCAAAGAAGAGACGGAAAATCATAGTTTTTGTACAGAGACATATATATTTTTAGAAATCGGATATTTGAGATGTCTTGATTCTTGAATTATTCAGAAGTTCAAACATTCAGGAAATCAAATACTTTCAGATGTACGTATGAATGTTTCACAACAGTGAACTCTTTCAGTTGTTCTACGCTTGGAAAATTAGAAACTAAGAATATCCTGTATATCTATCCTTATCCAGCTCTTGTAATAGAGCCTAACTAATTTTTACAAAAATAACTAAAGAAAATAGTAAAAGTTGGTCTTGGAACCATGTATGGGTAACAGAAAAACATTTCTGACAAAACTAGAGCCCATTTTAGCATAACTCGCATTTAAACCGTAACTGAATCTTTCACAATAAAAAAACAGATTTTACATTACATTAAATTTTTTCCGGACCACACATGGTACCTTTTCGTGATTTTTCTACATGAAAATTTAGAAAATCCAGGAGATTTCATAGCACTCTGGATGCGAATTTCCCTCCAAACTAGGAAAGGTGTGTGAATGAGGAAATCCCGCGGCAATCCATCAGCAGCTCATGGAAATAGAGGCGAAAATAATGAGGCGAATCGCGCCACGAATAGATGGAGAACGGCGGGGCGCTCGCGTTGATAAATGCCATAGGGCCGGCGACGATTGAGATTGAGCCGCCGCTCGCAAGGAAGTGGATATCGCTATTAGCTGACCACTAGCTGACAAAGATCAAAGAATAGCAGCAACACCCATTGATCAGCGGCCCGGAAAAGCAGCTTGATTTCAGCTGCTGGAGAGGTCCGCGGAACATTTGAGGAGGAGGCGTCGTGAATTGAAGAAATAAGGGTCTGAGAAGAATTAGAATGCATGAGCTGCAGACATTTGTCTTGCAGAAGTGCACAAATATGCCGGAAAACTCCTCGGATATCCATTAGGGCCTGGCTGGTAGTGCATCGTACATAAGCGGGGTTTTTCAGGTGTGGAAAAAGAGTATTTGCAGAGTCTTCTCAGTTTTCCACCGCTCCCGTATGAAATTCGTGGGTTATGACTAGCACTATTCTAGAATATGGTCTATTTCTCCATGGAAACTGGGAGGGAAGCGCATGCATGATGCTAACGAAGTTCCCGAAATGAAAGAGTGCAGGAGAACTCGGAATTTCGGCCTGTGAATCCTCAAAAAGTGAGCCTAAATAACCACAGCTTTGCCTATGGATGCACGTTCAGGCCATGTCTCTCCATTCTGAGGTAGACAAAAGGAAGAATGGATACCCCTCATGGCTCATACACATGGCAAAAGCAAAAATTCAGGAAGAAATTCAGAAGGGGGCTGCTCATCCCAACCGTGGGCATTGCTCACTGAGCCACAACGAATTATTGAGTCGCGGCCAGGCCGGGAAAATTCCACGGGAAAATTCTTCAGTGATGATTCCATAACATCATGGTTTCTCAACGAAGGACTTGTCCCGAAAATGGATTGCCAAATTTTCCAGAAGTATAAAAAGATATAAACCCAATCTTGCTCTCTTGTTTTTGGCTGTTTAAATATGTGCTTTCCAGTATTTAGACCTGAAACTAGTTTTTGGTCAATTTTACCTATGAAATTTCAGTAACTCGAACTCTAAATTGCTTGGAACCTCAATTTTTCTTCCCATCCACCGAATCTGCTTTCATCAGTGATACACGTGACACTACAGAACGTAATGTTTGCTAACTAAACCGAGTGATCATGCAATCTGTGCACTG
>KN768111.1:0-12231 GCA_000816745.1 Ancylostoma duodenale | reverse complement strand
GCTTCTAAATATTTTCCTATTCCTTTCGATTTCCCTCATCACAGATGCGTATACATAACAGCTCAATAATTTTTGTATGTACATGATTTGAAAGCTCAGTGTACGATTGTGTTTGTCGTTGCGTTTTGTTTTTATCCGCGCGCCAGTATCGATCGGAGCTGGCTTGACTGCCTCTCGACCTCGCAGTTATCTCGTTCTGATCGCATAGAACTCGCCCTATTTGTCACGTCCAATATTTTATTGCGCATTGCTCTAAACTAGCTAGATGTTTACCTTCTTATGCAGCTTTTAAGGTTGATCAGGGAAGCCTAAGGGCTGGATCGGATTGGTCAGCATGTCGGTGGTTTTGTCTCGAATAGTCACACTCACAGCTGGCACACTATACCCGGCTTACAGAAGTTATAAGGTGAGTTTTGCCTTTTTTTTCTTTTTTTCTCCTTCTGTTTTTTTTCTATCATATCAAATCCTACCATAATTTTATACGAGAGAAGGCTTTTCTGCTGTTTTCATTTATTTCCTTCACGGATTTTACTCATTGAGTGGGATTTTCTTGATCGAAAATTTCACTCCAGATTGAGTTTTCTCCTCCTATATTGACGCTGCACTGTCCCATCATTTCTCTTTAGGGTCTTCAGTGGTGATTGCCAAATGTTCCATGTGTTTCCGTAGTTTTTCTTCCATTGCTATGCGTCTTGTCATGGAAGAGTTGAGAATGTCAAAATTGCATGACACAGCCTGATAGTTATCCAATTGGTAGCGAACCGTTCTCTGAAAGGAAATCTATTCTTGCCTTTCTTCTATTTTTTCAGTAAAGAAGTAGAACATGACGTGATTTACCAGAATAGGTTATTGTAAACTGTAGCTGTAACTGACATCATTTCAGCAATATACCTTGGACTGATGATTGCTGAAACAATGTGTTTTTTCTTTTTTGGAAATGGAACCAAGGTTCAAAACAGTTTAGTGTACTAAACAGTTTCAGTTTAGTGTACTAAACTTTTTGTGGGTAGGAGTTTTTTTGATGAACGTCGGTTTGAGAAATGTGCTAGGCCTATTTTTAGCCCTTCGTATTGTTCTTGTATTATTTTCTAAGCCATAGTTCATCTTGCAAAATCACCATCCTACAAAGATTTGATCGAAATCTGTAGATGGTGTTCTGTAGCTTTGAACGCTTTCCCTGTATCGTTATTATGCTTCAGGCTGTTCGAACGAAGGATGTCCGAGAGTACGTGAAATGGATGATGTACTGGATTGTGTTCGCCATCTATACCTTCGTAGAAACCCTTGCTGACATCTTCATCTCGTTCTGGTTCCCATTCTACTACCAGCTGAAGATCGTCTTTGTAATATGGTTATTGAGTCCATGGACGAAAGGAGCGTCAATTTTATATCGAAAGGTTTGTTCTTGCTACGAATTGCTTGTTTCTTTCCACATCAGGGATGGACCGAATGTCGGAAACTGTGAATTTCGCGAGTGCAAATTTCGAGCTTCTCTTTATTTGCAACGATGATGGCTTAGTAAGCAGGGTTTTAAACGCTACCAAATTGTTTCACATAATGCTTTAAATTTTATAGGAAATTCTCCTTTTCGTGAAAAGTTTCTCTTTGTTTCGTACGTGAATGTATATGTAGTATCCGGTGTTTTCACATCCAACATGCTATTGATCGCGCGCTCGAATGCAGCGAAAGTTCATAGCTCCGATAACGAGGACCTAATATGATATTGGTGGCACCGATATTGTTGAGAGAAAGTGTTTTGTGTTCAAAGTTGACGGCCTTTCTTAGCTGCGCTGAGTTGTTATTTCATCCACTATTGGGAAATGTTGATCGAAATTTGAGGCATAATCTATGACTAGAACATGTCTGTGAAGGTACAGCACGTTAAATTAATATAGGGGCTCAAGATTCCAAGGATTCCTAATTTGGAGAAGCAGAACTTCTTGCTGTAATGATTTCATTCGAGAGCCCATTTTCCCATCAAAAATGGAGGGGTGACAAGAAGCAAAGGGATATTGGATTCTTTATGCTTCTTTGAACGTCTCTAGTGTAAAGCTAAATTGCTCATGTGATTGGGCATTTGTAGGGCATTATGCTTTAAACTGAGTACATATGCTACGATTGTTTTAATATGGAACGGGAAATATTAAATTTTCAGGTTTTGCAGAATACATATAAGGTACCACATGTTGTGTGACTTCCTATCTGAAGAAAATGTCCTTTCTAATAGTCTGCGAGACATTCACCTTTTTGAAACAAATGAAGTGCATACTTTGAGTATCTTTTTTTTTCTTGATGATATTTGGGCGTTTGCTCTTTTTTTCTGAGTTCATATGGCCTAAAATTTAGTTAGTCATAAACATCGGAACAGCGCAAAAATTATTTCCTCGGAATTACCGCTGGTTAGTAAATAATAACTTCTGTCATACCTTTTTAAAATATCATGTCCTTGGTAGTTTGAAGCTTTTTTTTTGCAAGATTAATCCCATCAAGTGTGAACTGGTGAATGAAGTGAAATGTATGAACTGGAGTTTATAGTCTGAGCGGTTATATTTAAGATTATTGGTAATGCGATGTTTTTGGGTGAGTTGAGCTCAAACACACTTCTTGGTTTGTTATGTGGGCTCTACCTACAAAAGGGTTTGTCATATTTTCCTCCTTACGTGCGCATTTTTACATTACATTTTCCTCAGTACCATGCTGCAGCCGCTCTCTAAATGCATAGAGAGTAGTGGCAGGGTGAGATGCGTAATGCTACTGCTTGCAGGCAGAGACTTAATTTTTTTTTAAATTTAAACGCATAGGAATTTCGGCATCAGTACCACAGGAATTTCTACTTGTCCAGGTGGACACAACCCACTTAAATATTGGTTGTTGTTCTTTTATCACCGGAAGTTGTTTATGTAAACATTCTGTGATTGTTCTTAGCTCATATGTTCATATGTTATTATTATGTTAAATTTAGTTATACTTATGCAGCAAACAATTCCGTTGTTTTTAAAATAACATTACCGAAGTGTAAGCAAGGTCATAAATTATCACGCATGTACGTAAGCGCGATATAATATTTGATTCATTATAAGTCTGCGCCGACTACAGAATTGATTTTCTGAAGCTTACGAGAATTCGAGAGACGTCTTTTGGACGTTTTATGCTTCATTAAACATTAGTGAGGAAAATCGTTCAATAAAAACTGCAAAACACTTTCGGCCTTCTATAACATCCGAAAGTATTAGGAATTGGTTGCAATTAGACTAGTCCTTCGACGTGATTTAGAGCAATGCGCTTCATGGTCACTGAAATGCCCACAACGCAACATCGAAGGTTAACATTCAAACGGTAATTTGAATGTGATAAATTGTTTTTCTTTTTAGTGGATTCATCCCACCCTATCCAAGCATGAGCAAGATATCGACGCTCTACTCGAGCAAGCAAAATCTGAGAGTTACAATCAAGTAAGTTTTTTTTTTCATGTTCTTATTTTCACTTTCAAAGGTGACTTGCTTTTTGTATAACACTGCCCAAGAGGTTTGTTTCATTCCACGATCATCCGCAAAAAATGGTGAAAATAAAAGGAACTCACTTTCATACAAAGCTGTATTACCAATCTACATCTTAGGAAATATAAAAATAAAACGATCGAATTTCATTTGTTTATGCGTCAATTTCATCGTCTGTAAAAGGTACTCTTGGAAATTCTGTAACGTACCGAACACCATCATTTCATGACCGCTCAAAGACGAACTTGCTGCTAGCCATCTAGTCAAGTGTGAAAGCTTATTTTAGCGTTAAATGTAATTTAGAAGTGTTACATCACTAACGAATTATGTGAACTTTAAACGCTAGATGAAAGTTCTGGTTCCCTTTGCTAATAAACCGCCTATTTTGCGTTACCAGTACCGGTACTGCTACGATGCCAGGGAACCGAGAATTTGTCGTTTCGTATGATAAGAGCAGCTCAATTGAACTGGCATACGATGTTAAACATGGGTGGTGTCTTAGGCTCAGAAATCAGTACTGATCTTTGGACATCCAGTAATTTTTATTTCCCTTTAGCTTGTTCGGCTGGGTAGTCGAAGTTTATTGTGTGCTCGCGATATAGTTGCTGAAGCAGCTCTCCGAGGTCAAGCTCAACTAGTGAATCAATTACAAAGGTTAGTAAGCTCCCACTAGTTTTTTTTTTATTATGCTAATGGTGATTCTCCTGACTTTACTATGTATATGTGAAACTTCTTCAATTGTCCATTTTTTCTCGTGTTAGCCTCCTATGTTTGTTTCAGTAGGTAAGGCCTTTTCAATCTCAACTAGAGACATCTTGTTCTTCTTGCATGAACTCCTTATTCAGAACTTGCAAAACTAGAAATGATGTTTTTGTCCTTGGAAATTAGACAAGACCTCCGTCTCTGTCATGCGTTTCCTAAACGGTACGTGTTTTCAGATCGTACAGTGCTAACGATGTTAATAGAGAACGTGAAGAAGACTCTCGAAAACGCATTCATGTGGAAGGTATTGAGGAATTGGAAGACGAGACTAGTGACCATGAACGGTCCGGTGAACGACAGTCGGGTGACGATGAGGTATTTTCCACATATGCTTTTAGTTAGCTTATTAGTACGTGGTTTCGAAATGGGACTTGAGATCATCTGGACATTTTTTTTCTTACAGATGCCTCGTAGACGAGCAAATCGTTCCCGTTCTCGTTCACGTCCACTAGAAGGCGGTGAAAACACCTACAACACTATGCCTCGAAGGAGTACTCGTCGGCACATGTGAACAACAGAACTCGTGTGCAGTATCCAAAACCAAAATTCTCCCACATCTGCTCCAGTCGGGTCGGAGTGGCTCACGCTACTTCATGTTGCAGTTATTTTGAAGTGGGGTGTTCGACTTCATTTTTGTTCAAATTATTTGTACCCATACGGCTGCAATGTATGGCTGTGCAACTCACGAAGCCAGTTATTGGTTCCGATCATATCGTTTCTGTTTTAAACGACTAGTTATTCATACTTTCGAGTGTTACTATAAGTTGATACAGCTTCCAGTTGTTCTCTACTGGGTTCTCGTAGTGATTATTCTTACGTTTCTTTCATTTGTTACACGCAAGCATAATTTCAGGAACGAAATTCGGTAGTATCTCTGGTCATACATGCTTCCTCCTTTCTCTGTTGCACTTCTTGCGATTCGTTTTACTTTTCCATGTTACTTCACGGTACTTACGACTTCGAGATTGAACTAACCCTACCTTATTTGAAGTTGAAGGACTGTTCACAGCGGCTGTGAGGAAAACATTTAATTGCTGGGAAATACTACGAAGACACTGCAATCTTTTGAATGAGATATGTTCGCCATAAGGGATTTTTTTCTCTCATTTCCATCGATTCCGTCATAGCGCTGGACATTCCTTCTTTCCATCACGGCCTAGCGACAACTTGATTCACGTCAATCAAGCTCTGCTATGCTTGCTTCGCATTAAGAGTTTTCTTTGCTGCATAGGTTGAGATGTTGATGAAGAAACAGCGCTTATGTGCCTTCTCTGCATATCCCAAACTTTCCCCCCTCATTTGTTTCCCTATTGCCGCTATAATTTTGGTTTGTGTGGTTGAACATGCACGGTAGCTAATTTGCTTTCATTGTTTGTGTTGCCAGTTTGTGAATAGACTATTTTCTAATTGTGTAACAGTTAAATCACTGGTTTTGTATGCTCACTGTACAGTAAATATGACATTGTATTCTTGTGGTTTTCTTATTCTAACAAGGAATAGTTTTAAACAGTTGTTCTACATGGTATTTTATCGATACATTGTTCGACATGATTACTTAATTAAAAAAAGCAAACTGCTGTTGAGAGAAAGCCTTCGGGAGCAAAGTTCCTAACTTAATAACCGTATTGTTTATGAGGCATACGCATTAGAAGAGCTGCTGCTCTAACCATAACTTTACTGAAGGAGCTGAAGTTAGGAGGTTGTCTGATAGGCCTTTACTTACTGCTTTAAAATTACTCAGTTTGCGTAATTAACCATGCCCCACCTCATTCAGAAAGTGGGGGAAGCAGGTTTGCAACAGAGCTTGACGGGTTTTGTGCTCTTGTAGAAGTAACGTTGTTGCAAGTGCTCTTTGTAAGCTATCAAAGTGTCATGCGTTTGGCCGTTGCCGTAAAAACCCTCTGTTTCGAAAATCGTAGAGCACGGAACACATGCCTCATTCAACGCGTAATCACGAGAAATCACGACTTCATCATTGCTCACGGAAGTCTTTCCGCAGTGAACTGGGTGCATTTAATGGTTCTCTTTTTCCTGTCTTCCAGTTTTTTTTTTCGTAGCAGCCAGCGTGCGCAAGATTTTCGAAATCGGTAACGCTTATATTCGAAAATGAACACGCTTGACTGATGGTGGGGTGGCACTACTGATTTATCGTTCATAGTGTCCTTCAAATCTGTTAAAAGGTCCATCAGTGGATTTCTATAGAAAATCGTGTTTGAATCATATTATCTGTTATTTCCTATTGTAACCGAAACCTCTGAAGATGTCAGACGAAGCGATTGACCGTCTCGAGGGTAGAATAGACACTTTCGGAGGATTGGTCATTCGCAAAACCAAATCTGATACGGAAAAGAAATCGAATGAAGAAGGAAGGTGAGTGTATTGAGGGTGTTACAATATTTTTTCTTTAATTTCTTAAACGACAGGGTCTTTCATTCGGAACCTTCTTTTTTCGCCGAATGTAGCGGTAGAAAAATGACTCTCGGTTGTGAATGTTCATTATTTCTGTTTTCTAAAACGGTGTGCGATACCTTGAGGACGTTTCATGCCAATGGGTTCCACCACTTATACTGTACTCCACGGGCCCACCACGACTCCAAACTCGAACAAACGATTTTTGTAAAAACTCACTCGTAGGAGTAGCACAAAGAAGGTGTTGATTACGAATATCATGCTCATTCTGCATTTGATAGAACGGTTGTATGGGTTTTGCAGTGTTTTTTTTTCTCGATTTTACCTTTTTTTTCGATTTTAAACCTCGTGTTCGGCGATTTTTGAGAGTGCCGATTACAGGTGTGGTAGTTAGTGGGTTGGTCAGGAAATCCTACGACACTCTTGATCCATTTTTCAAGTTTATTTTTTATCATTCATTTACAACGTCAGTCTACAATATGATCACCATTATTGTCAGTAACATTCCCCCATCTATGGGGAAGTTTCTGACTCATCCTTTCCAGAATTCGGATGACTGATTTGGAAAAGCCGGGCTCCTCCAGTTCAAGTTGATTCTAGTTGTCGAAGATCTTGTCTGCTACGTAGATGTCGCTTGAGGACCCGGAACAAGTGATAATCAGATGGGGCTAGGGCAGATGAACACGCTGGATGTGGTAGCACTTCACCCATTGCTGGAACTTTGTCTTTTGACGTCCTCTCTACGTGTAGCCTGGCGTTATCGTGCAGGAGACGAACTCTGTTGCGTATCGGATGTTTTGGCAGTTTGTCGGCGACCTTCTGCAGCTGGTCAGCGTAGACTTCGGCGATGACGGTTGTACTAGAACTCATGTGCTCGTAGTAAAGCATCCCCTGAGAATCTCACCAACTTCACACCAGTAGCTTCTTCTCGTGTCCAACTCCTACTTGTGGGAGTTTTCCCGGGCGGAAGCCAGTGGCGCTGACTTCTATGATTAACGCGGAGGACCCAACTTTCATCCATAGTTATGATGTCTTTGAGAAAGTCCTTTCTATGTGGACGGAGGAGTAGTGATCCGCAAATGCTATCTCGTGATGCCTTGTCTCGTCACGCAATTCGTGAGGTATCCACGAATTGCGTGACGAGACAATTCCTTGAAGCCCAACCCGTAAAGGCGTTCAATGATAGTTCCATGTGAAATCTTAGAGTTTTCTCTTGAGGGCGGGTGGTGTCATTCGGTTTGCTGCTAGGACAATGAGTAAAGCGGTATTCTCCACAAGTGGTGAGCGCTCAGGACATGGTCGATCCTCCATCGAGACATCGCCCTCGCTAATGCTATCGAACCACAGTGGAATGGTGAGCGACATCCCCCTCGAATGCCGCACAGGTTTTCGCAGTGGTGGTCCTCGCGGAAATGCCTTGTAAGAATTCTCAGTACGTGGTCGGTCGAAGAATGGCCTGAATAATTGACGTCACTAGGCACCCTCATATGAAAGTCTTTCTCCCTGGAACCTTCGGGAACATACCAATATATTGACACGTTGAACTTGTCTCAGCAGGTCTGTGAAATTCTGAAAACTGAAACGAAAAATGTCGCAGGACTCTCTGACTAACCCAACATCTTGTAAGGAACTAGGAAGACTCCAGCAAAGCAGCAACGCCAGTAACCACGCCGCCTTCAAGGGCCAAAATCGGAGAGAACCGATAAAATAGATGTTATCATGCGAAATAGCTATTATAGTTGTAATTAGCACCTTCGATGATCTCCTTATGAAAGCTTTTGGAGAGTTGAGTGGAGGAGCCAAGTTTGGAAAATGTCGATGATTTCAATAAAGTCAATATCACTATCGTAAACGAGTGTAGTTCTCGTAATTCGCACTTTAAACTACCCCTGTATGCAAGTTTCCAGTAGAATTCTTCTGTTTTTGTTTGAGTCTAGGCCGGTGATAGGGTCACTGAAGTACGTACAGTCGTGTGGGCATAACCATGCCGATTTCCGCAACGCTTACTCTAACTCCACATTTTTATGTATATCTTGTCTGCGTACATATCACATCGGTGTCTCAAGTTGGCAATTGATACGATGGTCGGAGATAACAGCAGAGGGCGCAAAGTATCGAAAGAGAGTAAGGGTTGTGAGAATTGACACGTCTCATTCTACAGAACTATAACAGCCATTAATATACAAATTACTGAGAGAACAAATAGATTCGATTTATAATAAATTTTGCTTCAAATCTCAGGTCAGTACTCGGGTTGGACCGATTGGCACGTGTGAAAAAAGAGGAACACTTGAGAAAGAGAGGTGATGAAACCCCTGGTGCAGGAGTCAGTGACAGCGTCCGGAGAGACATTCATAAGTCAGTTTAATTTTGTTTTGTTTTCTTAAAAAATATGAAATGTGCATTACTTTGCGGTATTGTTCTCGAAAACGCTTTAGAGTGTAAAGAGGAACCTTTTTGATAGAAGAAAAAACTGGAATGCAGTTTTTTTTTTCAGATTCCAGTCAGAAAAATATCGAGATGAACGCCGTGGGTTAGCCGCTGATAGCAGAAAACGCGACAGGGATCGAAATAGAGAACGAGACAGAGATCGTGACAGAGAACGGAATGGTCGAGATGATGAACGGGGTTCGAGAAGTCGTAGAGATGACCGACATAGGTCTGAAAGAGGAGATCGGGATGAGAAAAGAAGACGCAAGGATTATGAAACTCCAAATTTCAAGGTGAGTGAAACTTTTCTCATGAGTATGTATCGCTTTCGAACCTTAATGAATATTAATTTGGACGGTTCATTCCTCATGCGCTTGCTTATAAGGTTCCTTTCATGTTACCATTTTTGAAGGCTCCTTTCACTCCTTCACGGTACAGTTGGAATGACGACGATGGACCTGTCCAAAAATCGTCTTGGGATACACCTTCGCCTCGTACCGTATCATCTTCACGTCGTGGAGATTCAGAGAGAAGTGATTTATCTACTTATATACTTATTTGCTCTTTTTCTCGAAGTGAAGACCGAAGGGACGATTGAGAGAGTACCCAACATTCGTCTGATTGTTGCCTGATTGTAGTCCATATTGCTAGGAGAGATAGTTGGAGAAATGACAGAGAGAGAAAGAACGCGCGCGGAAGTGAGCAGGAACTGCAGGGCGTGAGAGAATAGGCATTATGCCCGAATGCTCAACTATCGTCGGGTTTGAAACATATAATAACTATGATTCCCGGTCCGATGCCCTCGAACAGATAAAATTTTGCTTTTCTGTTTATTTCAACTTATTGTATAGCTGCATACGAATGGTCACAATCATTTGATACTACACGGTTTTCATTCTCTTTGGGCGTTATGACTTTGCTTGTTGCTTGGTAATAACTCACTGATGAGACCGTTCTAGGTGTTTCAAGTATATGGAGGAGTGAACGTCGTCATCGCGATGAGGACCGACAAAAGAAGTATGAGCGCATTGAAGAATCTGTGCGTTCCATAAAAGAAGAGGGTTTTGAGTGAGTCATGGTTCACTTAATAATTTTTCTATAATACGTCGAAAATTCGTCCCACCGAATTATAATTCTAAAAGAGAAGGTTTTTGCTGTTCACTTTAACATATTAGAGGAGTAACTATTGTCTATCTATTTAGTTTTCTTTTGCATGTATGCGAGACGGAAATGTTAGAATTTTCCTATATTTTCGAAGATCCTTCCATTGCCATTTCTGCTTCCATTCGTTGACGACTCCTTTAATTTGGAATCTTAGGATTTTTTTTTACTAATTTCGCGGCGAAATTACGCTCTGAATCACAACATAAAAGAGCGTTAGGGTGTTCTAGCCATACTGATGTTTCCGAAATCCTTTTTTTAAATCAAAATATCGAGATGGGTAACAGATGGGTAACATTTCAAAAACGCTTTTCCTGCAATTACATAGTAAATATGATAGATGTAATAAGAAAGTTTCTAGGCCAACATTCTACGATGCTGCTGAACGAGCGCAATGGGAAGCTGAACAGAAAATAATCGACAGAGAGTGGTACGACAACGATGGAGTGTACGACGACGAATATAATCCATTTGCAAAGGTCCTGATACCATCTAGCATTCTTTTTTTTCCTGTTGAATATTATTCCTTTCAAGGTCAGTGAAGAATTTGTGGAAAAGCGAGAGAAGCAGTGGCAAGAGAAGACATCAGGACCTCGTCTAACGTTGAAGCAGCAGTCTATCAAACGCGAAAATGAGTTGTGGGAAAACAATCGACTGCACCGATCAGGCAAGTAGTTACGAGTTTCTTGGCTTTCTCAATCTTCACATTTTCGCCATTCTGTTCTTTCTTTTATTACATTTTCATTACTTCACTTAATCGGCGGATTAAACGAAGGAAGATCCCAGTAATCGAGCCGTCTTGTTTCTTACTGGGTAAGGATTGGTGCATGATATGGGCCGAGCTTCATACTAAAGAGTTCGTATATTATCTGCCCAGCGGTGATGTAGAACAAACTCCAACTACATAGATTCACCTTTTATCCTACCAGAACACTGAGAACTGTCGGCTTAAGATTCTTTGGCTGCGCTATCGGCGTAATGAGGTGTGGTTGTAGGGATGTAGGGGATAGAGGGAGTAGATTTATTATAAACATCAATAGAAGAGGCCCATGTTAAATAACCTTAAAGCACTATGCTTATTTTCTCGCTTCATATCCTACAGCTGATTTTCATGTTTATACTCGCGTGATATTCGAGTTGTTAAGTACCTTTTTTTGCATGTCCACGCCTCCACATGCTCTACTTACAGGAGTCGTGGCACTTACTGACGAGTTGTCTAGCGTTTTCGAAGACGAAACAGATGAAAACCGTGTACACCTGCTTGTCCATAATATTGTGCCACCGTTTTTGGACGGAAGAATTGTATTTACTCGGGTGGGTACCATAAAGACTAATCATTTCGATTTTGCACGTATTTATCCTTGTCCATTTTTGGTCGCTAGCAGTGCAATAGAATTTATTGTATCCTTTTTAAGCAATCAAAACCAGTTATACCCGTTGTGGATACAACATGTGATATGGCTGTCGCCGCAGCTCGCGGTAGTAAGGTGGTCCGACAATTTCGCGAGTCAGAGGAGAGGAAGAAGGTGAGATTAAAAAGGGCTTATTGAGCTGTTGATTCCTGATGTGTTTGATAATTCTTGAAACAAAGTGCTCACATCTGGTCCTGTTCACTTTCAAGATTTCACTTCTGTCTGCTCTCATGAGTAGCACAGAGCTGTATTTTTCTAAAGGATGTGAACTGTCTCCTTCTTGTAGATCAAAACAAGCGTACTGAGAATCTTCTGTTTAAGGCTCAAGAAAAACATTGGGAGCTAGCTGGAAGCAACCTAGGCAACTTGATGGGTGTGAAGCAGAAACCGGATGAAACTGGAGATCCTGAAGAGGATGACACGACCGATTATAAGGTGATCTTACTGTTTTTCTGCTGAAAAACTTTGAACTAAGTTGCTCCTGGTATTGCTGCTATTTCCAGGGATCTCATCAATTCGCTTCACACATGAACGAGAAAACAGAGGCCGTTTCTGACTTT
>KN768110.1:0-12012 GCA_000816745.1 Ancylostoma duodenale | reverse complement strand
TTAATTAATTCGTTGATTCAGTCATTTTGTCAGAAAACTGTGAAGCCAGGGATTGAAAACTCGAGCTTCGCATTGATCAGATAAGAGGTAGGTAATGGTAAAAGGAAGGTTAAAAAGCGATTAGTTCTCCCCTTGGAACTCTTTTCTAAGATGGGAGAATTTAGAAATTGAATGATTGACGCACCCTCATTGAAAATCCTAAAAAGCTCTTCTGTTCCAGTGCTATAATAGCGACACTGAAGCGCTCTTTGTATATCTGCCAACGGAAATAGACGTTAGGCCATGAACATGTCACCATTATAATTCCGCAGTTCAGTAGAACAGCTAGATTTGCTGCGAATATAATCAGAATAGATTTTCTTCTGGTATAGATGTATGAGTACTGTATCCTTAAAGCAATGGGAGAAATTTACTAGGATTCCTTTGGGTTGTTATAACCAAAAGTGCCAACTGAACCTACTTGCAGACGTGGATATAGCGATAGATAAAGTTGTTTGATACTATGAGCAGCGATAAGCACATCATGACGAAGAGAAGAATTAGAAGGATCTGACCTTGAGGGGGTCTTCTAGCTGTCCCATTGCGAGAAACATCAAGTAGGAGTTGCGCGATATCACTCTCTGAAACATACAAGTCTTCGAAGACAGTGTCTCAGCACAGAACTGAGCCTTTCAAACAAGAACAATCCCCAGGAAAGGCTGAACACAGATTATACGTTATTCCTCACATTAATGCAGATAAACCCGCTTTATTCATCCTTTGTAGAGAATTCGGGGTGCGTGTTGAGAAGCATGTTACAGTAGGGCGCTAGCTTTGACAGTCGTGGGTCTCGCCGCGCAGAAGTCACATACGTTTGTGCGAGTGGCAGCGGCCTATGTGCGCTGGCGCATGTTAGGGGAGTGTGTTTACGCAAGGAGGATGTGTTCAAGACTTCGATTTCGATTTCTTGGTAAGTAAGTCATGATTCGTTGTGTTCGTTGAATATTTATGATGTACTGACAATGTGTGCCACTATCTACGGTTTCATTCGGAGTAAAGGATTTCAACGGGTGTTGCCTTCAAGGAACTGGTGGGTTATCGGTGAAATGCTTTAGTTTGAATGCAATTTTGAATGAATGCCATCAACCGGGATCAATGCTAATGTGCACAGTGACGTCACCAGATCCTGGACTGCAACAAGAACAAATCCATATTTGTATGTTCGCATGTTTTTCAGTGGACAGCGGAAATACAGGAAGATCAACAGCATATTCATGATTGATGACATTCCTGCTATAAGGTGTAGGACCAAGGAGTAGGTGCTATTTTTCATTTTCCTATAGAATCATAAGGATCATTTTATTGAGATCGTGAAATAGACATTTGTAAGGTTGAAAGCGTGAGGGGCAGTACTTCTAGTGTTCTACACTAGGGAGTTATCTGCTTATATATACCATGAGTTAATAACAATGAATTTATAGACACTTAGTAAACGTTCAAAGATTAATCTGATGGTTTCAGGTATTCTCCGCGACATAGGGGGTTATTAACGGAGTGCTACTTTAGCTAAAATATAGGCAAAGACGCCTACTAATTATTCATTCTTAGTAGAAGTGATGGCACCCCCTTCGGTCTCGTCGCATTTCTCACCCAGAGAGCCGGATAATTAGAGGTGCGAGCCAAGTCTAAGTGTCACTGGCAGTAACCGGTACCGTATCGGACTGATTGTTGATGATTCATTGATGTGTGCCAAGAATTCATGAACAACAGTGGATTAGCGTGAAATACAGGAGAAATTCACGAAACCGAGGCGCTGTTTCCCGCGCGACTAAGCGCGCTACATTTGACACTCGTTGCTTCCGCCACGCTGAAGTCACACGATCTTGTGCGAGTGCCTGTGTGCGCTGGTGCATGTAAGGCCAGCTGTGTTCTTGCAAGGCAGGCGTGTTCTTTCGTCTGGATTTCTTCGTAGGTAACTTATGGGTCTTTGTGTTCGTTGGACATTTGTGATGTGCTGACATATGTATTGCTATCGGCGGTACAACTTGGAGTCGGTGATCTCGACGGGTGCTGCCTTAACACATTCGGGACAACGCAGATATTCCGCTCAGAGCCACTTTGGACCAAAGCGAGTTTTACTTATTTCTCACCAGGGTTGTGGGAATTAGGGCATATTTAACATGATGATCACAAATATACCATCTATTTTACTTGGTAGGACACTTCTGCAGTGTTACTTTATGTATACTGTAGAAACTGTAGAAAGACCTTTTTCGCTCAAACTTCAACCAAGATTTGCACAGAGGGGTTATTTTACATGCTGATTAAGAATATGATATCCATTTTCTACCGTACCGCATTCCTGTGGGGTTACTGTAATCATATTGTAGGAACAGTGGGAAAGGTTTTGCATCAGAATTTACCCGAAAATGGGGTTATTTCACTCTGATCTCAAATATGGCATCCGTTTAGCACAGAAAAATCTTACTGTGTATCACAGCAGAACTACAGTACTGCGCTACAGTACAAAGTGAATGCCGTGCTCAGCATGTCAAGTAACCCCACTTGCCAAAATTTCACTAAATTTCGTCAGTAAACTGCATCTGCAGTACGCCCACAGTAACCATACAGCAACGCTACAGTAGCTTTACACTACTGCTCTACGGTGCAAGAGGGGTGGCGTATTCGTGTTCAGCATGTCAAGTAATCCCAAAGTTCAAAGTTGCAGTAGATGCTGTGAAAAAATACATCAACAGTATCTACGCTATACCTACAGTAATCCTACAATATCGCAGTTACGGTACAAACAGAAGTCATTTTCGTGTTCAGCGGGTAGAATAACCCCTAGGGGCAGCACTTGGGGAAGTTCCATCTAAGAAAAAGAGTTAAAACGGATACGACCCACCGGTGGATCGCATTGTCTTCTACGTAACTTCCCGTACGACCCACCGGTGGGTCGTATTGTCCGTTATGTGTTAATGCCTTTTTTCTTCGCACATGCTAATACGACCTTTACATTGCAGCGGTGCAGTAAAAGTTAAGTTTTTTTTACAGAGGGTCCGGAGTTCGCTCAATATCTTCATTTATTTGCGTTTGGTACCATGATCATCATGACTCCTCTTCTTTGTCTAGAGTTCTCTCACATGTAGAATTTCCCCAGTTATACATGTGGCGCCCATTATAAAAAGCCATCTCAAGCAGTTCGATAGTTGCCACAGAATCCAAATTAGCCTAGTGTTCTGAACATCAAACTTAACAAACACTAACTTACATGGGTGTGCTAATCCGCTGAAGAAGCCAGCTTGCGAGTCAGCAGTGACTGACTCGCAGCGTTCTCTTTTTAGGGGTGGAGCGGGTTGGAAGTGGAGTGGAGAATAGTCGACAGCTCATCCTGACAGCGGCATTAAGACTCGTACAGCTCATCTTGCAGTAGTGGTGATTGTGAATCGCTTTTTTTCGACCCTCAACCGAGCAGAAGATAGTAACTACCACCAAACTGAATTTGAAATCTTGTTATTTACCATCGGAAAGATAGTCAGGTGGGCTAGGTAGAGGTGATGGCAGTGGTGACTACAAGACACCACCTTCTACAAAATTATAAATTATAAAAAAGACATACGACATGATACGACATGTGGAGAAAAGTTACAACAAAGTTATAACTACAAAATTACATTACAAACTTACAAATACTTCATCTTGTTAATGATCAGAATGCGCCGTTCTGACAATGAGAAGGACGCTGAGTAGTGCGTCCCCTTAAAGAGATGTAAATGTAATTCCTCAAGTTTGCCACGAAAACAACATTGCCCAGTGATATCCGGACAATCGATAATTTGAGCGGCATACTAGGCGTTCAAGATGATACGTAGTACGATATTACCGTCCGTCTTCATGAGAAAACCATATTAGTGGATCTGCTTCCTTAGGGCAAGGGACATCTCAACACCACCTAATCCCCTGTGTATGACATATTATGGTGTTTATAGTTTTGAAAGTATTCAGCACTTTCACGAAACAACAACAACGAGATTGTTTATTTGGTAATCTTGCCAAAAGACACAAATACATTTCGATCAGGTGGACCTACTAATTGTCCACTGTGTGGAGGCTTTTTCTTTCCAAATGCCTTAATAATGAAACAACGATAGTCTTTCACACAGAAGATAGTAACGAGAGGATTGAACAGTGGATAAAGCAAGAGTGTAATCCCAAGTACATCCGTTACAGAAGATGTGGTTGAAAGAGATGCGAATAGCAGCACGTAAGAGACACCCATCGGTGTGTACAGCAGAAGTGTGGGACATGTGCACTGAAACACGATGGTTAGATTGTTGTTTGCAGGTTGTTCTAAGATGAATGTGATGGATACCTGTAAGAGTAATATGCGAAGCATTTTCCTGTGAGCCTTTTTGGTGTTATTGCTCAACGATGTGTTTTTGAACATCGATCGAATCCCCCATGTGCAGTACAATCCGATCATAAAGAAAACTAACATCATTAGTATTCCGTCTGCAACGAGTATTGCTGTGAGCGTGCTCACTGAGTGCTGAAACAATTCGCACAATGTTACAAAAAAGGAGTATCGAATAAGGGCAAACAAAGATGTCTTAGTCTGGGACTTTCAAAACTCCTGGTTGAGAATTCACTGGAAGGTGTCATTATTTACTGCTCAACTATCCTAAATTCTTTGGCCTATGTATCCCGGCAAGAATTAGTGACGTGTGTTGCTAGACTCAGAACCCATGTCCTCGCGTCCCCCCCCCCCCCCAGAAATTGAACCCTCTTCACGTCGTGATGGTGGATGGCTAAATGAGCCAAAATCAGTTCTGGCTCTCTGTATAGGACTAAGTTTCTGGAAAAGATAGCCGTACCATTGGACCCTCCGTATTCGAACCCGAGAGATGCTCTGGCCTCTCATTAGCAATTATGCCAAAAGGATTTTTTTCGGAGTGGGAAGAGAATGAAGAAAGAAAAAATCTCGTTCACCAATACAGACTGCGGAATATATTTCGAGCATTTTCCGATATACTACTTTTAGTCCCTCTGCTGTTTACGCAACAATAAACTCGCCTTCATAGAAAACCCAATGAAGCTCTTCTGCTCTAGCGCTGTGATGTCGAAATCCACCTCCTCACTATAGAGTTGTTCTCGGAACTCTGCGTTAGGCCAAGAACATAGCACCATTATAAGACCACAGTTGAGAAGAACAAATATATTTACTGCGAATAACATAACGATATACTTTGTTCTAGTGTAAATGTAGGAAAGTTCCGTCCTTAAAAATTAAAACATGAAATAGGTTTTCTGCAAGATTTATCCATTTATTCATTTATTACGCCTGTAGGCGTGTCGCATTCTCAGGAATCATGATTTGTCAACAGGAAACACAACGGTTAACCAAAAAACTACAGGGAACTCCAAACGGTCGCAGACAGGGGCGGGACCGCGCCGCGGCTCTCTTGGGCAGAGACACGAGCGCTCTGCATGTGGCTCTGGTTTCTCTGCTCTCTGCCGCAGAAGCACCAGCACGGATCAGACGATGATGATTCCCATCATCGTCTGATCCGTGCTGGTAGCGTTTAAGGTTTCATGGCGATTTTTCGCGGAAGCATCTTATCCTCTGCGTCTCTCTGCAAATTGATAATCACATCAGCACCATTCCCCCTCACCCTTCCTAAGGGTCCCTTTAGTTAGCGAAATAGCGCGAAATAAATGCACAGAACCTAAACTCATCGTGTTACTTTGTAATTGATCGGCATGCAGCGGTCTCCTTCTGAATCCGGCTAACTTCAACTTATGGTTTCATATTTTTGTCGTACTCCTAGAAATCGATATATGTAGTTATTGAGCCAACTTACTTGCAAATATGTATGTAACGGTAGATGAAGCTGTTCGTTAATATGAGAAGTGACACAGACATCATTAGAAACAGAATAATCAATAAGATCTGGCCGTATGGAAAATTGCTGACATGTCCGGTGGCGATGTAGATTAAATAGGAGTTGCGGACAATCACCTCCTGTGAAGAAGTATTCAAAATTCTGCGACAGAATTACATATAATGTTTTGTCTACCCAGAAGAGAGCTTCAGGGCTCTCCCACACATATCTCCTAATAGAAACTTACAGAGGAAAAAGATAGATGCCATCTATTGGGGATTTTCAGGCAGCTAGTGTATGACGACAGGGTTCGTGTTTCTGTTCCAATTTTAGTCCTGTTTGAAATTTCAAAAGAATGGACACGATTTTGTAAAAAAAGAAAATCGCCTGCTTCTGGTATATCCAACATTTCACTTCAACTTGTGCGAAGCAGTACTTACCGGTATCGAAAGCACCACGCATAGTGAGGTAATTAAATCGTGGATTGCTGTTAGAATGAAGCCATACTTATAAACTCCCATTTTCTTCAGTGAACAGCGAAAATAAAGGTAGATGAGTAGAATATTTGCCAGAAATGAGAGAGCAGAAGTAGCGTGCACTATTATGGAGTAGGTCCTGTTTCCCATTCTCCTGAAAAAAAGATCACGCTATTTTCAACTAGACCACGAAAATGATGAAAAAAGTTACAGCTTCTGCAGTGAGAACATTTTGAGGGGCAGGATCCCACAAAACAATACGCTTTTAAAGTGAAGGGTGCTTAATGTGAAAGTTTGACAGAGTTGCCCAGAAGTATAGAAATCTTCGATAAACTGCGATGATATTGCGTTCAAAACCATGAAAATGAACTGGGGATGACACAAAGAAGAAAGAGAACCCACGCTACGACCACATTCCCCAAATATTTAGTGATGACACCCATTGCAAATGTTACTTCTGTCAACTGGCACATCCTTGAGTCGGGTGTTCATAAATAACACACTTAACAATTTTTGTGGGTGCAGAAAATTGTACGCGGAATTGCGTTGGAACAGAGCTGTAGTCGTCCGAAACAGCTTTCTAACAGGGGAGCTTGGACGGAAATGACAATCTCTGTGAGAAAATACGATGTACAATATATGTAAGTGATAGTTGTGAGCCGACTAATAATAGCTTACAAAGTAGCAGCTCAACGCGAAATTTGAGATTTCAACAGATCTACAGTATACTGGCTCTAAGCCTGCGTAGATGAGGTCACGACTCAAAATATGAAGATATGGTATATTTAGCACGAAAAGAACATCCAAGAAATGTTTGATTGGAAAATGTTCTTGAAGTGCTTGGGTGCTCTAGAGAAGAGTACTTCCAAAAAGCCATAGTTGATTTGCATGTTAGTGGGTGGAATTCCGCTGGCGTGGCTAGTAGCTTACACTGTAACTGTTTGTAACCGCAAGTGGATAAAGTACCCTGTTTTCTATTACATTTCGTGAATTGTCTATGAACTACAAGGTAATTACTGTCAGACCATTACGTGTTGAGCGGAAACCAATTGTCTTGTTTTCGCCTTCTTGTTGATTTTCTACGAACTCAGTCCTCATTCCGCCCAAAGGAAATGTTAAAACTAATTAAAATAGTCACAATTACCTGATGTCTAACAGCTGTCGCATATGTACTTAAACTGAATTCATAACTAGAACACCTGCTCATATCTGAGCAGACGGAGCCCAACTTCTGGAGTCGCTCCGATTCATCCAGCCTTTACAATATTGAAATTATCGTATCAAGGTGCAACATAACAGCGAGTATTCGTTGTTGTGGTGTTGGAAGAATTCTGCAAAAATCTAACAGGAAAAGAAGAAACTACGATAACTTTCATAAGAACACAGTTGTGAAATCGTATAGTTTTGGCAAGCATCAGCAATGTTCCGAGAAGAGATAAGAGCTCTATAATTTGCTGAACTATGCGCTGCTGGCTGCGTCGAGTCCTCAGGTCTGCAAAAAACGGAAATTCATCGACCCTCTCTGCATGTATAACGCGATTTATGTATGGAATTCTACGCAGATAATTCATAAGTAGCAGGAAGGAACAAGGTCCAAGCGGGATTTCAGTAATCATCATGAGCAGAAATCGTGTTGTTCACTTCATCTGTTTCTAGATTCTAATTGCTGTCTGCATTCTTTCTTGTTTTTGAGGAAGGAATTCCACAGCGTTCCCATTCCATGGACTAACCACTAGTCAGTTTTTATTGAAACTCATTTTTTGAACATCTTCTGCAAAGGGATTCACTCTGTTCCAGTGCTGCCATCAATAGCTTGCTCATCACCCGATGAAATACTGGTCATAAGGTAATGTTAGAGAATGAATAAGGCCCTAATATGCGCTTCTTTCGCTACTTCTCTTGTGCTACGATCCCCATCCCCCCACCCTTCTCTATGGTTGAGCAAACAACGGATGGACCAAAATTCCGGTTTTTTTCTCACGTTTTCACCCTCCCCACCCCCTCCCGTCTACGTCTGCCCCCAATGAGTGCTTTCTCAATGAGGAACCCTTACCCTTACGACCACTTTTACTGTCTCGGTTTTCCTTCTGCCAGTTCTGAGGTCATCCATGTCCATGTCGCACGTATGGAAATTGAAGGGATGTAATTAGCCTCCGGAATCTATTTTTATCAGGTCGAAATGGTTTATAGATATTTGGCTTGTGTAATAGGAGTGCACGTACGTATGCATGCACACCTGCACACATCCATGTGTATTTATATGTGCATGCAGATATGTGTATGTGCATGTGTAATATTTAAAAAAGAACCACATTACACACTACAAAAGTTTCTTATGTCTTACTTATAACTACGAGAAAATACCTATATAACATCTTTGTTTTCCTACAAGGTTAATGCTCAACTCACTGTTATAACTCAAGGCATACAAACATACATATGCCCGATGGTAGAGTGCGGTTGTACAGTCTTCAATCATTCACGGAAAAAAGTTATCCTGAAGCTCGAAAAAGTGCAGAACAATTTCACAAGAAAACTCTTCATAGGGAAGGAGGAGTATGATTACTCAAACCGTCTTCTAAGGATAGAAACAAATCACTACTTCTACCAACGCTTGAATCAGTGCGAAAATTGTCTGATGTTTGTACAGCTCAGGAAGTCATAAAGGGCGTCAATGGAACACACATTCGTGATTTCTACAGAATAGTCCCGTCAGTGACAATGGGAAGTTCGTATAAGATTTCTTATCGTTAACCTAAACAAGGTGTAGATTCACGAGTTTCACATTCCGTGCAGGATCCATGTATGTCTGTATGAGCAAAACGGTGAAGGCTGACTGCGTGATTGATTAATTTAAAGGAGCGGTGCTTTGAAACCTCTGACTTTTTGAATGATTACCTGTGAAAAAAAACTCAAAACTAACTGCTTGGCTGCACTTGTGTGTTGTGGACTTGTCCGTTTTAGCGGTCTGTTCAAAGTCGCTTACACTAACATTTTCTAGAGTCTGTCTTAAACAGCGTATTGAAATAAATAAATAAATAAAATGCACGAAACGAACAAAGCAATAGATGCTGAATAGAAGCAAGGATATACGCGTGCAAGTAGTGCACCTGCGTGGGCTGCAGATTCCATTGTTTTTGGTCTTAAGTACAAACACTCGCCTCAAGGTCATAGTCATGGAAACTGAACACTTTCGGACGATCTTCCTACTTGACGCTCAATTCCCCTTTAACTTTGGCTGTATACTTGTTCCATACTCCTTCAAATCCGCTATACTGACATCGAGAAAAAATACCCTTGCTCGTGTGAGGATTTGTACGATCAATTTCCTTCATAGACACGGAGAAATGTAAGAGTACTCGGTCGAAATTCATGCTCTTCTCGTGCGGTGTGTGGGAGTGTCTGAACAGAAAACTCAAACTTCTAAAGACGGGTAAGCTCACTTTGTTAGCCGTATAGACAATCAAAGTTGAGCATTATAAATCTTAATCTTAATCTTTATTACATGGCATTGCATGGCGCACCATGTTAGAAATAAAAACCACACAATTCAATACACAAAAAAACTAGCTAGAACGGCACAGTTATATGAAGAAGTAGCTGATGAGCAGGTAAATAGTAAGGAAAAAAACAAAAGAGAAGAAGTAACCTTATTCTGGAACTCTGAGATTCTCTTCTCTTAGATTTAACCAAACCCCCTCTGATTCATGAATCGGTTAAGGTGAAAAAAGTCTCGCCGTTTGATCCTACGGATTGGTTGAGAGTCTTCCACACCATAAATAAGTCGTTCCTCCTCCTTCTTGCGGCTAACGTCTCAATATTGAATTTCCTTACTCCTGAAATGAGCACTCGAGATTCTGCTGGAGTCATAGCCTCCAACTCTTATCATTAGCTTTATCGTAGAGCTATTCTGCACCCTTTCAATCTTTTTCTTCGTTGTTATTCTGCGCGGAATGAACACAATGGTACCGTATTCTAGTAAATGAGAGCACTAATGTGAAACTGATCGTCCTCCTTAGTGGTATCCAAAGCTAAATAAGAAATATGACCTCGATGTTGTCCTGATGACGACGACGAGCGAGAAAAACCTGTTACTAGTATAACATTGCAACGGTAGGCAAAGAAAAGAAAACGTCACATAACAAAAGCGAGACAGGCACCTTCTAATAGATTGGCTTTTTGGTTTCCAACCATAGAATTTGATGAGTAGTTTTAAGACCGCAAAGAATCAATTACTTTCACAACATCTTTATTCGGATTTCACTGGTCAAATGAATGGAAATCATTCACGGATACAGACTAGGAATGTGTATAGTGGAGGTTGCTATTTTAGGAGTCCCTACATAACCTAGTAGGTACCGTAGCCTGACGAGGATGAATATACGGTAATCTTTGAGGAAACCAATTATAATAAGAGGACTGAATAAAGGGAAAAGAGCTTCCAGAATAGTAAGGATGTCCGTGATGAGCGGTGTTGTTGAAATTCCAGTGGACAAAATGAATAAAGAACCAAACATGGGAAGATGCAGGAACAAAGCAGGACAGGCGCTGTGAATGAAATCATTAGCTGTTCCCAACTCACTGTTACAATGAATAAGGCCGCAGTCGTAGAAGTGTATTATGGTACTTCATAAATAACGATTCCCCGGTATCCAATGAAAAATTTAAAGGCGGCACCCACGGGAATTTCGCACTCACAGATTTTGCTACATTACTACGCTTAGCGCTATAGTGAAAACGAAGGCACCGATCAGTTCTGTTAAATCCTACGAAAAAAGCGGTTCTCATCGCCAACAGTTCAGCCCATTCGCAAAGAATGAGAGGATTTCAGGATTCAGGATTTCTGAGCCGACATATTTATGCCTACAACATTTGAATTTAAGCGACTCACATATTGCAGATAGGAAATAGGAATGAAAATTTTGTATGCGTTCAATCCCTCTGTTAAAATGTTCTGAGATTTACCTGCAACAATGAAAGAATGAGCATCTGACGCTGTAGCTTCTGCGTATGCTTACTAATCGTAGGTCCTTTAAGCAAACTGTCAATTCGTTTCGCACAAACGAAGATGATAAATTCTAGTGAGATCATGACTATTATCAAGTCGCAAATGAGAATTATATCAATATATTCCATGTTCCGCTAAAATTTGATTTTAAAAATGATACTCACGATGAAACACCTTTGTTCTTCGGTTACCTGTAAAGAGATTCCAAGAAAGCTCGAGCGGGTAACATCAAACCCTTTCACATATCCAAAATCAACAACAATGTCGATAAAGGCTTGATCAGGGTAGAAGATCACATAGAAGGAGCAACAATAGTTTGAGATAAGAACAAAGTTGACAACGCATGTGATTCCTTTACCTTTCCATGTTCCTAGCACTTCGAATAGGCGGGCTCTGAATGATAATATAGTTCCCCTTCTTCACGTTTTATTTAACTATGCTCTCTCAATTTGGAAGTTGTTGTCGAATATCACTGGGAAACGCTTGCAGCTAAAATCTTATGACGGAGTGTTTCTGCTGCTCGGAAATGAAATAGTGTGCTACACTATACCCATGATGCGGAGACAAATATTACGAACAGAAAAAAGAAGACATCAAGATGCTCCAGAGACCCAACAGAAATGGAAAAAACATAACAAAAACAAATGCAATGACAGCATTATAGTTG